>DWEI01002652.1:0-13986 GCA_018245875.1 Mysoria ambigua | reverse complement strand
ACGCTACAAAATTTTCTAATTAGAAAATTTTCTACTAGAAAATCTAGTAAAATTTCTAATAGAATTCTGGTAGTGGTGCGGAGTCTGGATATGTGCCCGATGCATGGCAATAGGCTCACCACCTATTACATAGTGGGACGTAAAAGTAACCGGTGAATCGTGGGAGTGTTCTGCATTCCTCTGCCTACCTCTTCGGGGATTACAGGCGTGAAGTTACGTATTTTCAATTAGCACTTAAAATTCATAAGTTTAACGTACTGGTAGCTATAATAAAACTCAGATTTTATTACGTACGAACTGGTATTTCTCCGCGCGCTGTCGATACCTGTCACGGATGTTACAGTCGAAATTTTATAAACGATAATAATAGTTTCAAATTTAACTGAATAATTAAACCCTTTCCAAAGGTAACTTGTTGACATCACAATGACAGCATAGTATCTTCCAGAACACGAGTACCATGATTTTCTAACATGCATTAGATAAAATCATTGTTTTTAAAAAGTATAAATAGACCACATATTTTTATACGACTATTTTAATGTACATATTCGCATTCGATTATTAAATAATTTATCTATTTGTGTTTTAATAAAGTAAATACCTATAATTATATAACAGTAAACTAAATTATTATAATGCTGAATAAAACATCTTGAGAAAATTCACTTCTTTTTGAATTTCGTGGATTGTTATCTAGTACCTCTTATATCAGCCCACTCGCATTTATCCAACGATAAAATCTTATGCCATATCATTACAAGAGATGCCACGTGTCCAAGATTAGAGATACAAAAAGATTGTACGCAATTGTTGAAATTAATCTAAAAATACACTGAGCGCAACATTAAGAGTATTTACTAATTTTATTTTATTTAATTTTCACAATGTCATACTAACATAGGCTAAGTTATACTAACACAAATATGAGATAGTATTTCTTGAATTATGAAATAAATAAAAAAAATTACCTGTGTACATATAAGAAAGAAATGAAAAAGTACACGACCTTAAAGTTAAGAGTCGTTTCTTCTCATGACCGTTATCTACAATATGTATCATATTATACATTAAAGGTATCTATCTATCAGATAAAATGTAGTGTTGGAAATCAAACATGAATGTATCTGCTACTTCTAAGGGTTGAATTGGAATGGCTCATATCTAAGCGTAGGTAAGTGGGTGGAATATCTGTTTTGCTAGATGTGTCCACAGTTATTCTACCTACTGTCAAAACTGACACATAATAACTCAATCACTACGAAGTGTTTTTAGTACCTACATTTTAATACACATACTATAAGAAAAGTAGTTTCACGCCCGTAATCCCCGAAGAGGTAAGCAAAAGAAAAAAAGAAAACTCCTACGTTTCACCGGTAACGTTCACTATGGAATAAGTGGCGAGTCTATTGGCATACACCGGGCACATATCCATACATCCAACCACTACTAGAAAATCTAAATTAAAAAAAAATTGTAGTGTCCACCCAAGAATCAAACCCGGGACCGTCCGATCGGCAGTCCCTCTTGCGACTAACACGACCAACGAGGCAGTCAATTATTTCTTATTGTAATATCGTTGATTTTTAACATAGTATTAAATACTAATGACCGCACCAAAAACATCCTTCCTTGTATATACTTACACATTAAGTTTATCTTTACATTATCCTATAAATCCGTACACATTAAAGATAAAGCACACTGTTCGGGACAACCGATGTCGACGATCTAATTTCTCAAGCATTATACATAACTTGTATAAATTATTAACGATTTATATTCCTTAACATTTTCTCGTTTTCTCAATGATTTCAATAATCTTTTCTGTAAAATAATTAAAGGACTTCTCGGAATGGATGTCCGCGGAAATTAACAAGCGATTCTCCGGACACAATACGGAGCCTAATGGAAGTGTTCGCGCTTCGTTCCGTTTTCTAGAAGTTTCCTGAGCTGTTGGCCTTAATGTTATCGAAATATAATTTAATTTAATAAGGTCACAGTTGTATGCATATGTATATTTTTTGTCTGTATTGCCTGCTACATGTATAAATAAACGTAACATCACGCCTATAATCTTCGAATAGATATGTAGAGGAGTATAGTACATTTCAACATTACATCTTTTACGCTGTAAAATAGGTGGTAAGCCTATTGTCATTCATCGGGCACATATCCGAATTCCGAGCCACTACTAGAAAATGTAAGTTAGCAAAATGCATTGTAACCGACTTCTGATTTGAACTCAAAACCTGTCGATTGCCTATCGCGCTTGAAACTAACACGAACAACGAGACAGTCAAGAAATAAATATCTTAAAACCTTTTCACACACAACGATCTGATCCCAAACTAGGCAGACCATGTTTATTAATAATCTAACAGTAAGATAATTAAATATAAACATTATATACGTAAACATTCAAAAATATACATATATTAGCCACTTACACATTAAGTAAAATTACTATTTACCTATCCTCATACTGCTAATATCGTAAACATTTAGATCGCGAGCAGTTCCTTTGGATTGCTGTTCACGTACATCAAGTTAAGATGAAACTCCACTAATGCGCTCTCAGAACCACATAAGTGTTAATGTACTTGAATCCATGTATGTTTCCTGGCACTGTTTCTGTTCTTATTCAGTGCATTTAACTTAAATTGTCAATCTCGTTTTAAATAATATTCACATTAACTACACATATTTTAGATTACATTAAAATGTGAAACAATCCTTATAAACGCCACCATCATTGATAGTAAGCACCATATCCGTTCCTTAAAACATCATTCTACTGATATAAAAGCGACCACAGTAAATAAATTGCCGTATATACGCTAATATAAATATTCCAACCAACTTTTCAACTTAATTGTCTCCGGTGACAAAATCTGACGAATCCACTATACGTAGAGCCTTATATCATATAACACACAACAAAATGTTTAACCGAAGCCAACGCGTAGTTTCAACCTTGATAGAGGAATCCAGTTATCTTCGGAGTAATTGCTATGATCTCAGTGTACCGGTGTAATTGGATCAAACCCAGCGGGCGTTAAAGCTAAGATCATTGCCTCACGAATTAACGGTAAACGATTTTGTGGATATCCATCATAGCTATACGCATAAACTATATTATTTTATAGCTAAGCTATAATACATACATAGGTTGGTTGGTCATTGAACTCGTTGATTGGGTACAATCGACCCAACAAAATTTATTATTACAATATTTCGGTGAACTGGAGCTTTCGAGAGCTTTCCGGCTTATTACAATCGGGCCAAGATGTTCTGTTGTTGCAATATTTTATTTAACGCTACTGTTGAGATATCTAACTGTTCAATTAAATTAACATTATGCCTTGACAAAGTCGTATTTGTTATGTATTTTAAAAAATGTATTAAAAAAAAACAATAAATTACCTCGTTATAGGCCACGGATGTGAGAGGCAAGTAATGGTAGCCCAGCGCCCTGTCCCAGATGACACCTTTGTTCCACACCTCCACTAAAAGACCCAAGTTGATGTCGTTGATCTCACTGAAAAGAAAACGTTCTATTTAATGACAAACACTACATAAGAATCATTATTTTATACACAGGAAACACAATGATATATAGAGAAGAGAAAATAATTACTCGTAAACGTGGCTATGACACGAAAACTTCGCTGCGAAACTATGTAGCATCAATAAGGCGGACACAATTGCTCAATACTTTAAAATATACGCACCTGTAATGTTAATTAACCGTTAAATTATAATATCTATATCAAGTAAAGCTGTTAAGAAGAATGAAACACAAGCCAGTTGAAGAAAATATAAGAAACGGTGTATTAACTTAATTACTGTTTGATAGAACATCCCTGTGTTATATCAAAAACTTTCAGCGTCTGCTGAGCTTGTCTTACGTAATAAAGTTTGACATTTCATAACAGTTTGAAAGTGAAATATTTAGATAGAATGTAAGGGCGTAAATAGAATCGCTCGAGAAAGGTTAGCGGTTACCGATAATCATCCAATAGGGTAAATGAATAAAACCCTCTTAATCAAACGCTGACGATCGAAATGGTTTGCAATTAAGACCTGTAAATTGTATTCGTCTTAATAATCATAAAAGTTTCGATGATAGGGCTTCTCTAATAAAATGTTTTTGAATATCCTTAATTCCTTAAAAGGGAATACCCGTGAAATATTTAAACATTGATTTAAAATGTTTATGGGAATGTTCTGCATTCCTCTGCCTACCCCTTCGGGGATTACAGGCGTGAAGTTACGTTTTTTTTTATGCAGACGTAAATCATCCCTATAAACACTAGACGATATATGATCGATGTTGTTTCCGCCACTTCGATTGCACTGTGACTTCATCCAGTAAAATTTCTGATGACATTTAAAGGACACGGCCATCGATGCAAATAGCAAAACAGTACGATATCAAATTTGCATCGACTAAACCATTAGGCAAAAGGACCCTAACACAGATTTTAAAACTATTTAATTTAAAAAAAAACGTAACTTCACGCCTGTAATCTGCCTATTCAATTTACAACTCAAATAATTGCCATCATATTCATAAGTGACATTACATTTTTTCTGAATGTGTAATCGCATATCTAAATTCTAAGTGACAACTAAATATTTTAATATTGCTGCGTCTCAAATGTTTAGATGTTCGTCCTACGCCGCACGTCCTGTGTACAATATTCATCTCGATTTAATATATTCACACGAGCGACCCTGTCCTGTGGAGCGAGAGCGGCCCCGGATCCGTCGGAACAAGACGCGTAGTGTATCGCGCTTTTATTATTAAAATCTAGGAAAACACGTTCACCTTTTGCCCGCGACGTGCATGTAAGTCACAGGTAATGCATTTAAATGCATTGTATGTGATAGTCCGCGTGTTATACCCACACATTGGCATAACTGTATTCTGAGTTAAAAATATGTAACTCAAAGAACTAAAACTTTTATGTAAAGAATTCACCTCCATTGCAAAGCGTAAAAAGAGTTTTGTAACAGCAAAGCGTAAAAAGAGTTTTGTAATAGCTTTTAAGCAACTTTTAAAAAGGTAAAAAATACATTTTTTTTTGTCATTTTCTATAGCTACACAAATCTTTTTTGTCCAATTTAACAGTTGGAACGACAACTTGTATACATACATTAACTTTCACATTTTTATGTTAAAGTGAAGTACTTTAATATAAATGACAACTTAAGCAAACATTCAATTATTGCCGCAGATCGCACGGCTCATAATTTTTCAGATTAAATTTAATAAAAATAAATAGTGAAAGTCTACGAGTGAAACAGTAAATTCATTCAGCTGATCTTCGAATGTTCGAGTTGCTTGTCAACATTTGCGACTGCGCTAGACGATAAAGTACTGATCGGGGCTAGGCTCAGTGATACGAACATTTAAAGAAAGACAATCATTTCATGAATCTTCGTAGTTCCTATGCTCGAGAAAGGATAATAATTAATCTTCGGTAACACGAGTTTTGCTGATACTCGACATGAGAATGAGAGGAGATAGAAGTGAAGAATAGTATCGTTAAAACAATTTCATAGCATATCGTCAATAATCTTTAATGTATAAAAATCATAACAATCTTATCAAGAATTTTCTATAATAAATGTCTAGAAGTTTTTGTTACGTCTAAAACAATTCAAAGGTCAATTCTGTGTTCGTTATTCAACTGTCATACACGAGGCTGAAACGTCCATATTATAGCGACTTACTCCGACCTCTTGTATTTATTGTTTATGATGGCCATATTGAAATACTAGAGCAATAGAGTTACGATAGCACAGCGTTTATGGCAAACTTCATTGAGGAGCGCTCGTGTAAGACAAAATAAGAACGCTTTGTGGCCTTTTAAAGTTGAAAAGGTCGGGACTCTTTGAACTTTTAAAGGATAAATAGAACCTATGTAAGCATTGACTATGTGACCTCACAGATAGCGCGGAACTAAAAGGTCGTATAGTAAATACGATTAGTTCACGAATCATCTGCGCCAGTCTCTTCAATACATGTGTAGACTTATTTTACATGCAAACGTATAGAAATTGAAAAAACCGCGTCAAAGTCAAACATTGAATAGAAGTTGCAGGCGTCGTTGAAATGTGTTCATTGCATAATTCGCGGTGAACATAATCTGGGTCTAGTGTCGCTTGTCAAAATGTCCCGGAGTCTCGGTGTGTTGATAATAAACCAACACATCCACTCTCAGATGAGCGCTGACTACGGCACCCGTCATTAACGCGATCACGTTTCGCTCGGTGTTTGAATACACTTGGTACTTGCACGGCGATGTGCTTTAATATGTCATAAAATTTTCGTAGTAGATTAATAGACTGCCCGTGTATCTTATGTGAAACTACTTATTATCATATAATATAAATTAATGACATATATTTGACGTCGTTTTTTGATACATACACAATGACAGGTAAGACTAAGTATCGAGAGGAACTGGGTTCAAATACCAGGTTAGATAGGTACTATTGGATTTTTTTAACTTTGATTTTTTAGGTGGGACGTAAATGTAACTGGTGATACATGAGTGAGCTCCATTTATATCCCGACCTGTTCGCGAACTATAGGCGTGATGTTACATTCTTTAATATAAGTAAAAAAATCTACCATTTCTTTAAATACCTATCAAGTAAATAACAGTTCCTCTCCCTATTGTTGTTTTATTTCAACCAATAAAACCTAGCTTAACTTCAACGCCAAATTCCGTAAACGTAATATCCCCTGAATTAGGTCACATTTCACATAACTCACAGGAAGCAAAATAAATACTAGAAAAGTTCGATAATCTAACAATTTACCACTGTACACACCAACACGTATAAAAACAGTAGGATTAGTAATTGGTATATTTATTTAAGGAAATCTCCGTTAAGGCCCGAACAAATCGTCTATTTTAAAACTGATCGCCCCTCCAGTGTGTTCAGAAACACATGCAAATTCGATATATATGATAGATGACACACAATGACACACAAATTTGTCACGGGTCGTATCGGTAAAAGATTATAAACGTAATCAGTTTGACTTGATGACTAGATCTGTCGACGAACTAGTACATAATAGAGTCGACCGTGACACTGAGCGGACGTGTCATTTCATACAAAACGCGCTGTCATTACCTTAGCAACTCTCTTGGTCCACTAATCTCTCGATTAGTTGAGTTCTTAGTGTAAAATTGAGTCCAAGTTTGCAATAAAATCGCCGCACGCACACAAGTAAAATGTTACAATGTTTACTTTCATTCACACTATGAAAAAGACATTTTAGTTGAGGGGCGATCATTTTTATACTGCAAGACCTCCATTACTGCCATTTGCATTACCACCATCGTCTTAGACTCTATATCCTTAGTAACGTTTTAAGAAATTCAGTTCATGAACGAACACGCCCGTTTCTTTTTCTTGTTTTACTCCAAATACTAACATTGCTCCAATGTGAACACAATAACCGTTAAATCTGCTCGTTCACATTCTACACCACACATGTGTTCACACGCGCACACAAATTACCCAGCGACACTAAACTTACATTTATAAACATTTCCTTCAGCGGCATTAAAACACGAACGTTAATTACCTCCTATTTAGTTAATTTAACAGAGTTAACTCGATAAATAACGAGTAATATTTATTATGATTATAATTTAACAGAATCCCCGATACCTAATTGGCTAGCCCAGCGCGGGAATGGCGGGAAACAACTTTCAATGGAAGTGCAACACAACGCTGACCTATGTGGAGCTATGGACTGCGGAGAGTGACGATGTGATTACCCCATTGGCCTAGGTTGTTTTATATGTGTCGCTTATTATAATTTATATTTGTATGGACGCATTAAAATACACGTATTTATACACTCGTATAATTAAGGTAATATACATACATACCTTGCCCATCACCCTGAAAACGTTTAAAATGCTATCCCTTATTATATTTCAAGAATTTCATACTACCGTTACGTATGACAAAACTGCACAACGCTCGCATTCCAAATCACGAAAATATTTTGACTAAAATAATTGCATCAGATACGGCCCACGATAAAACAATGACGTACTCATTATGACGCAGAACGGTGCGTTTAATTTTATCACAGATAAACTTTGTCAATTTACTTCGATCGAATCGAGCCACAATAACGATATTATTGACATTTCAATCCCACGCACATTATAAATGACGTCCCACGGTGTACTTATCGCGACAAAGTAACATCTAAGGATATTAATATGTTATACTTGATGGGTAAATAATTAAAAATAGGATCGCAATTAGGTGCAAGAATGAATCTTTAACATTATTTTAGAAGTTCTGAAGTACGAGTATGTATAGATGGATTTATCTGTATGTATGTATTTTTCACGTCAAAGGCTCACAATCGATACTTTAATTTAGTATTAAATTTCCTTGAAATAAAAACTCAATTAAATACTTGTTTCAATAAATCAACAACATAACATACAGTTTAAACTATTCCATGAGCATCGACTTTCCGTCCTAACCAAGACGCGAGCAGTCTCATAAAATGAAATAGAGAATATAAAAGCCGAATATTAGTAATAAAACTCAGATCCAAGTAATAAATGGGTTGATTTCAACAGGTACTAAAAATGCATGACAAGTTCTATCTATTTTTAATGAGTTTGAAACTTTACAAGGCTTCAGAGCGGCCGCTCTTTGAAAACATTGAGAACTGAGGACAGGTGTGGTTAAATTAAACTTTTGTTCTTTTTATTATCGCCAGCTACTTTGGTCTTTGTTTTGTTTGTAAGTATTTGGAATGTCGTTAAAGTCTTAATCTTTTGTAGATTGTAACAAACAAAAAATGTTATCGTTCTACAAAAACAAAAGGGACGATCTTTACCTCATCCACCACTGTTGCTCATAGGCCTACCCGGCGGGGTTTTGCCCATCATCCCCACGCTGGACATGTAAGCTGACACTGCCAGAGTATGTAGCCATGACTAAATAGTCTTTACATGACAAGAATATATTAAAATCTTTTTTAGTTAATATCTATTAAGTACGTGGAGCGGAAAATAAATGGTAATATCTTTATCCATTCATAAAAAAATGTTCTACTGAAAGTCAACTATGAAATAGGATCTAGTAAGGCCTTAGACCTTGAAGATTAATACCTATGAACAATCATAGCAAGCATGACATCGTAGCAGGAGGTAAATATACGGAGTTAATGTACCCGCTGGCAAATTCTGAAGTAAAACAAATTAAGCTACGGATCAGATAATCTCTGCTTGTTTGAGTGCTATTAAAATAAGCAAGATATTTAATATAGTAACGAAATGTGCGCTAATTCCTGTAACGTAATGTAAAGAGATAGACAGACTAATGCAGAACATTCCCACGTTTCACCAGTTACGTTTACCCCACTATGGAATAGGTGGTGAGGTTATTACCATATATCGGGCACATACCCAGCAGCACATATCCGAACACATACCCAAACCACTACTAGAATATCTAAATAAGAAAATTCAGTAGTCTCCGACCCGGGAATCGAAACCGGGACCTCCCGATCAACAGTCGCACTGGCGACCAACACGACTGGTGATACAAACAAGGAGAGCGTGTAATGTATTAGATTTACACAAATTTAATACATTATAAGCTAGTAGACGAATTTAATACATTTATTTTACGTCGGCAAACTTTTAACAACCTCCGCCTTGATTCGAATAGATGTTTATTTCTGAATATAGCTTCCGAAAAACATTCTAAACAGATCGGAATAAGTCGCCGGCAGTCAAAGTCGTTGTATTGGACCGATTTATCGGGGTCCACTCCGATTCGGTGGTTGTAAATCTTATAAACAGTCATGTGTACGTGCCGACGAGTATACGACACGCACTAATAAAAACTGTACATAACAATTTTCGTTTACTTGTAGCATTTTTGGGTTACAAGTAAATACATCACGTAACCGGTGAAACGTACTACAATTCTCTGCCTACCTCTATGGGGATTACGGGCGTGATTTTACGTATTTATGTTACATAAATACATTCTATTGTTATTGAAAAATATTTATTTTAACGGCAGGGTTTATGTAATAACTATTATTAAGGACAGTCATGTTTATATAATTAATAATAATTTAACGTTTTTTTTTTTCAATGTACATACAATTCTTATCGTCACCAAGGGTTGGCTGGTAGATAGTGACAGTGTTTTATACAAACATCTAGAACTTATTTTTTACAATAAAGTGTAAACAAATATATCAGATATATTTTGACCCCATTACGACATAATTTAGCAAATTTATAAGAAAATGTAGACTTAGGTACGTTATGTTACTGTGTCCTTTAATATTTACTTTGCTAGAAACATTTTTTTTTATTTTAACCACAGGCAGTGAGTCAGTGTTTGGTAAACCTACATTAATTATCCATAACTTTCTGACCGTAACTCTCTATCTAAATCCAGAACTTGTAGCCAGGAAAGATAATCAGTGCTATTTGAGGTCAGCGGTTGAAGACGCAGACAGAATCCCTTAAGTATCACTAGATCCACTCTCTGATTCATCACTCTTATAGATATATTTATAACTGTTAGTCTAGCTAAAGTTCAGTCTTATAAAACACAATCAAAGGGCACAATGAAGTATTTAAAAGTCTATCGTCTATGATGCTCGATTCAATAGGTTTACGTACCATCATTATCATCACCCAAGTCCAGTGCCGGGCATAGGCCTTCTTTAACATCATTAACATCATTATCCGCAATCCGGAGGCCACGTTTAGACGGCTAAGCTGAGTATATCTATTAATGACGTGATTGTACGTCTGCGATTTAAGAGGTTCCTGCCTACATATTCCTAAGGCCCGAATTACATAGAAAAACTTGTTCAGAATTCTGAAATACATATTAAAGTAATAATTACAAAGTCCTCATAAACTTGTACCCCTAATTATTATCACAATGTTATGTACAACGTGACAAGAAAATATTATACAATCTTCAAAATCACGAACTCACTAAAATGAAACATTTATTTTGACGATACACAAACTCGTCAAACGTATTCAAACATTCGCAGTCTAATCGCTCATTATGGCAGCGTTCGAGGATCATTCGGCAACGGAACTCTTCCGGCTCGTAATTGCGGCCATTCATACTTACTTATAAAACTGCTTTGTGTGTGTGTGTGTGTCTGTGTGTGTGTGTGTATGTGCTTACAAAAAGTACGTCTCGTATTATTCCCGTGTTAAGAACGAACTTGCGACCCCAATTAGGTTAAGTTCGTTTAATGAGAAGATTATGTACGGAACAGCGAGACTGATTTAATAACATCAAACAACTCGATCGGAGATTTATTAGCCATTTAAAGAACAATTTTAAATATGTCCCTCATTGTATTGATCTGGTGTTTTCTGTTTAGTGCGTCATTTGAAACTTTAGTGTTATAATTAGGCCTTGATTGGAGTTTTTATTAGTAATTTAAAACTAAATTACATATTAATAAAAACCTCCATTGTGGGTGGGACACATAACTTGTGAAACGTGGGAGTAACCTGCACTCCTCTGCTTATCTCTTCGGGGATTAACTCTTATTGTATTGATCTCGTTACACTACACAATCGACATGCGATCTAAAACTTTAGTCTGAAACTTGTCCAGTCTGAACGGAGTAATAATATCAGCGCTGCCCGGGAGCTAAATTCCACTCTATCAAAACCGACCACTGCCCTTTTCCCAATAAAAGTACCTTCAATATCCTTTTTTGTTTTTTTGTTGTATATTGTGCATTGTGGTTTTGGCAATAAATTGTATTTATTGTTTCTTTATTGTATTGTATTTATTTATTATATGTATTTATTCCCCGATTTCGTATTGGCATATAGTGCGTCGTAAAAGGTGACCAAACTCGGCGCTGGCTGACTGTACCATGACACGGTTTGTCTAGACACAGCTAAATATCCTGACCGCCTACGGATAGGACAGTAGGTGGTGCAAGAGGCTATACTCGGCGATACTCAACCTGCGTGTCCAACGAGGAAATTATGAGAATAACCCCTCAATGAAAGCCTTTATCCCGCAGTGGACTGCAATAGGCTGAGGTTTATCATGCAACTTTAGGCCTTAATATGCGTAAATACTGACAGAAAATAATCGTCTATAGAAAATATGGAATCTGCCAACACGCGCTTAGACAAATTAATTAGGCAGGCTACAACCTTACTCCTTGTCAACGTGAAAGTAAGACTGGCTTGTACAGGGTGATAGAATATAGCTCGATGAAAATCATAATGATATCCATGAAAATGTATAGCTCAAGAGAACAATCTGAAGATCCTAATTAGCTACCATCGTTGGGAAGATAAAACGACCATTCATGAACAGAACGCCTAAGAATTTTAATGACCTTAAACTATGTTCGCCTCACATTAATTTCCAACCCATTTCTTCGTAGAATTAATAAGACGGATTACATTTAAATTACCCAGTTTTGACTTTGTTAATATATTGCTATCTTATAAAAGGTTTATTTGTGAATAAATAATATATGCAAACAAAATTATGAAAATTAATAGGTAATATAAAAATAAACATACATATATAAAAGATAAAGTTTGTGGTTTAACATAATATTTTACCAGTTACGTTACATCCCACTACGGAATAGGGAGTAAGACTATTGCCATACACCGGGCACATATCAGTCGTTAAGCCACTACTAGAAATTTAAACCATAAATTGTACGTTTGGAAAATCCAGTTGTATCCGATCCGGCAGGCAAATCAAGGACTTCTCCATCAGCAGTCACGCTTGCAGCTACTCGTCCAATGAAGAAGTCAAAGTGATGTTTTTAATTTTGGTTCATAAATATAATTTATATATTTAATCTTTAAATTATTACATCTAATCACTTACAGGCTTAAGCAGATAACTGAGTGCTAAACATTACTATACTTAAAGACCAATTTATAGATTCATATTATTACTCTTTTTATCAGCCTGACATATAATCAAAAAAAGAGATTGAGAAGAGATATTCTAAATTGTATAATATAAAATATTTTTGCTGGTAATTTTATTACGTATTGAAGTGATTAGATATTATCTTTCATTTCCCACCTACACCGCATTTAACGCCCACGTCATGAATATTACTCATGTTGACGACACCCACGGCAGCTTTGCCTTTGCTCCCCGATATTAAATGTCTTGGAACAATTCAAACAATTCATATATCTCTTTTTCAAACTAGTAGAATTTTTACTATGGTAACCAAACCGCTAACAAACAAAAAAAGATAAATGGATGTAACATCACGCCAGTAATCCCCATAGAGCGGGGCAGAGGAGTGTAATACACTCCTACGTTTCATCAGTTATGATACGTCCCACTATGGAAAAATGAGTCTAGCGTTATACACCGGGCAAAATGCCTGGATTCCCCGCAGAAGAAAACAGAGGAATGTAGAACACTCCCAAGTCTCACCTGTCACGTTGACGTCCCCCAATGGGTACTATTGCCATACTATGGAGCCTATTACCAGTCTTCGAGAGACTACTAAAAATATGAGTTTCAAAAATGCAATAGGAACCGACCTAATGTTTGCACCTCAAATTTGCACTACTCCATTGACAGTTGCGCTTGCAACTAACACGACTGACGAAGGAGTTTTTATTATAGATATAACTATTTTAATCGCGCCTTATTATACTTTTGTTAAGTGGACTGGACTGAAATCCACATCCTGACCAACCTAATTTTGCCAGTAAACAATACAGTGTCATACCCACAGTGTGCCCCATTTTGTAGTAATCCATAGTGTATTAATACATATTTTGGTCTATATTTTACACATTACTTACATACGCATGTAAAAATCGGATTTTTATCAGTTAGAAAACTACTTTTAAATCTTTATTATCAACCCTTATTACTGTAATGTTTTTCGTTAATTCTCTTTCGGTTGAA
>DWEI01002651.1:0-13988 GCA_018245875.1 Mysoria ambigua | reverse complement strand
CACACACACACACACACACACACACACACACACACACACACGCACGCACGCACGCACGCACGCACGCACGCACGCACACACACTGATCGCCATAATATTCTATAGTCTCTGACCTGAAACTAGCCTGTCATTCCGTTCCTATGTTAGTGTATTTATTTCTATTTTTTATTTTTTTTTGTTTAGTTCATTTTCCTCTCTTTTACATAAGTGTGGAGGCATTCATTTGATTGTTCTGTACTGCACCATCATTGTAAGATTATTTTTATTTTTTGTTATTTGTTTTGTCTTTAGTTTACCTCTAAATGTTCAGTGTTATTTTTAAGTTACGTGTATATTGTCACCCTCGCCGAACTACGCGAGACAAATAAGAGGGGCCGTCACTGAAAATCAGTAGTCATGGGGTAGGCTTGGCCACCCACGGCATAAACTGAGTGCGTGCCCTTTCCATCATGTTACTATGTCTTCTATTATTATTCTTGTTTTATATGTGTAACATGTAACTTTATAGATGGAATAAAAGTTTTCTATTTCTATTTCTATTTTCTATATAGGAGCACCGCAGACGAGCGGCGACGCACCTGCGCGGGCGGCGGCGCGCGCGCGTGCATGATGCCGCAGCGGTGCGGCATCTCGTCCTCGTACGGGTACTCGCAGTGGTTGTAGTAGTCCACGGAGTGCACCACGCGCAGGTACAGCACGAGCCGGTCCAGCACGCGCCGCAGCTCGGGCTCCGGCGCCTCCGCCTCGGGCGCGGCCGCGGCGCCCAGCAGCTCCTCCTCCTCCGTCGACGCCTCCTCGATCAGGTGCTCCGTGATCTTGTGCAGCACCGGGTTCTTCGAGTTCAGGCTGAAGTTCTGCCGGCGGAGACGCTCCGTGGCACCGCGCGGAGCCGGACGCCGGTGCCGAGCGCGACTACCGAGCGAGTCCCGCGGCCGGCGCTTCTGAACTTTTCTAATTTAAACTTTCTACTAACAGCTCGGAGTCCGCCTCACCACCGATTCCAAAAGGGGGCGTAAACGTAACTGGCGAAACGTAGAAGTGTTTACATTCCTTTTGCCTGCGTAACTTCACGCCTGTAATCCCCTGCAGAGGAGTGCAGGACACTCCCACGATCCACCACTTACGGTTACGTCCCACCATGTAATAGGTGGTGGGCCTATTGCCATGCATCGGGCACATAGTCAGACTCCTAACCACTACTAGAAAATCTAAATTAGAAAATTTTGTAGTGTTCGACCTGGGAATCGAACCCGGGATCTCTCGATCGGCAGTCGCATATGCAATCAACACGACCAACGAAGCAGTCCTACTACGCTCGACTCGCGAGCGCATCGCAGACCTGCGCGTCGTCGTCGTCGGCGGCGGGCGGCTCGGGCGGCGCGTGCGGCGCGGGCGGCGCGGGCGGCGCGTCGAGCCACACGCGCGAGCGCGTGTCCAGCAGGTGCGCGAGCCGCGCGGCCAGGCGCGCGTCGGCGCGCAGCACGGCGCGCTCGGCGGTGAGGCCGGACACGGCGCGGATGCGGCGGTGCAGGTCGCGGTTCACGATGGCGCCGAGCTCGCACTCGCGCAGCTGCGGGCGCGACGCGTCAGGCGGGGCCGTGCGGCGGGGCCGTGCGGCGGGGCCGTGCGGCGGCCGGTCCCCGGGGGTCGCGGCGCTCACCCGTATGTTGTTGAGGTTCCAGCAGATGTCCTTGATGTTGACCTCGCGGCGGAAGGTGACCCAGCCGCGCCGGAACCAGCGGCGCTCGGGCAGCGGGTCGGCCAGCGCCACGCGCAGGAACCCGCCGTACCGCTTGCACATCTGACACGTCACGACACATGTAGCCTATCATGGCGAGCGGGCGTCGCTTAAGCACTAAGCCTTTTAAAGCACCACAACGACCAGTTACGTTTTCGGCAGCCGGTAATGAAATTTCAAACAAAATTAATATATTCCACAGCTACTCATTATCCATCGGCTTGCCTCGCCGGTCGAGCGGTCGCGACTGCCAATCTCGTGTATAAATCTCAAGTTGGGTACTATTAGATTTTACTAAGAGGAATTTGTAGTTAAAATTTCTGGTAGCGTTTTTGATTAATAAAGGAACCTATACATAACAAATTTAATTTAACAAGGAAAACTTACTGCTTCTACTTCGGCTTTAGTAATAGTAGGTGCCAAGTTTCTCAAAAAAATAGAAGTAGTTTTATGAAGAGCTCGAGACTCTTTCTTCTCCACGGTGACGTCGGCGGCGTCCGACTTCTCCGCAGTCGCCGCCTTGTCCTTGTCTTTATCGTTTTCGGCGACTATTTCAGTTTTCTCGAGACTCGGAGATTTGGACTTTTCTTTGGTCTTGGGAGACCTACCGGGCGACTTGGACTTAGATTTGCGACGAGTAGCCGCCTCGCCTTCGTCCTCGGAGCTGGACGCCGACGAGCTGGACGAGGAGGAGCTGGACGACGAGCCCGGCGGCGCTGCAACAGTCGTGGTTACGTGCTCACTGCAAGGTATACACGCAATGATGAATTGCTCCCTTGAGAATTGTATAGATCGTTCGTCATGATTCAAAACAATTATTATTCGGTAGATAAGGTTTATAAACAAAATGTTCCAATTGAATATGTATTGTTCGTACAATATCATTGATGCAAGATAAATGTTCTGAAAGATTCAAAATTATGGATACCTTATTCCTTACACCTCATGTAGGCATGTGGTTTATAATCACACTTCAGTATTATTGTAAATCTAGGTTTATGTACATACGGGGCTCCTTCTCCGCCACCTCGGGGCCAGGCTCGGTGCCGGGCGCTGAGTTAAATCGCGAGAACAGTTTCGCTTGTTCCTGCAGATGACGTAAGTGGGGATCAATCTCCATAGTGAGTGGCTCCGTGGGTTTCGGAGACCCAGTTTGGTTATCCTACAAATAAATTAAATATTCTCATTCAACATTAGCACACTTTATACAATTCGTTTAAACAACATTTTCACACCATATTATAAAACTTAAAACCTGTAACCCCCCAAGAGATAGAGGAATGCAGAACACTCGCACATTTTTCTAGTTACGCCTATGTCCCACTATGGAATAGGTGGTGAGCCTATTGCCAGGCATCCAGCATAATTTAGAAAATCTAAATGAGAAAATTTTGTAGTGTTCGACCCGGGAATCGAACAAGAGACCTTCTGATCGGCAGTCGTACTTACAACCAATACGACCAACGAGGCAGTCAAATGATAATATCCATGAAAAAATTTGATAAATTAAAAAATTACCTTATCCTTTTTTTCTGACTTTTCTTTATCAGCTTTTTCAGCTTTTTCTTTGTCATCATCATCTTCTATGATTACAGCTTTATCTGGATCATTTTTATCTTAAAAAATAGATTTCCATACATACATATGTTCAGGTCCCAGGTCGCCAGGTCCCTCTCGGGGTAGGCGAAGAGGCATTTATTTAAAAAAACAAATTTGTTTACACATATATGATCACAACCAGAACATCAAACTATGTACGGATATTGCTAGCAAACGTGCGTCGCGTTACCTTTGCCATTGGTGTTCGCGGTTTCTGGTCGCGGGGGCTCGTCTAAGGCCTTCAAGTCCTCTTCTGTGCCGCCTTCGAGTTTAATGACCACGGTATCCAGCAACCGTATGAGCTTATCGGCGTTGTCGACATCCACCGACACCTTGTCCAGCTCGCCTTGCGCCAGCAGGTCGAGAAATACATTCAAGCGATTCTGAAAACACATTCCTAAATAAATCATCCACACCGTGCCGCACCCCGTCACACCGTAACTTTTACACCGTACTTATTTAACGAACAATTGGACAAAGTTTCAAAACATATTCCACATCACACAGCATTACCTTCAGTGCCGTCAACTGTTCCTCCTTACGTTTCACCGACTCCTCTGGGTGATATTTGATCTTGAACCTAAGTAACAAAGTTCTTCTACTTTAAATATATCAGACAAGCGAGTGTCGTCACAGAGTAGGCGTCTCAGTAGTAGACCAATTTCCACATCATCTGAACTTAAACAAAACAACAAAAGTGCAAAACATTGTTTTAATTCCAGTGTTTAATAACAGAACAAACAATATGACAAAACAAAGTGCTTTCATACTGAACACACAGTTTCATTAAATGCATTTGCACTAACTAATTTGTACAAATTAACATTCTTACCTGTTTTAATGCAAGCGTGGCTTATTGCCATAATGGAAATTGATCTAGTGTACCTACATAAAATAAACCCTTGTAAATTTGAGTACATAAACATAAAATAAAACTAAAATGGCATATAAAAATGGTAAAACTTCAATCTCACCTGTTCCACATATGTGGAATACCGATACCCTACCCCTAACAGTAACGAAACCTGTAGCATTGCGCGCTACAGGTCAACGCGATACATCTAGCTACACACGGCATTTAACATTTTTACATAGTTTCAATAAATTTTCTTTATGACGGCTGGCAATTCCACACGTAAACGCTGTAGACTGTAGGGAAAAAATGTCATCGTTAACAATTGCACAATTAAAAAATTCTAAGCATAACTTACATTTTACAGGTATTCATGGAGCACACATCATTGGAACAGTAGATTATTGCTTAGAATTTTTTAAGCAGCGGAAGTCTATGGCAAAAATTTATTTACATGTCGTGACCACTTCCAGTACTATGGCCCAGCAATGTGTCAACAGCACATACTTTATTCTACCCTCTTTTTATTCTCATTCATATAAAGAGCTAAATTATTTTGAAATACACTTTCATTTGACATTACTTCTAATATGACAATAAATATATAAACACAAACCATTCTTCATCCTTGTGTGCAACAAAAAATTCATTAAGCTGTTGTCTTCGGAACTCCAGTTTATATTCATTGTATTTCAATATTGCATCATCCACTGTAATAGAATCGTCTTGTGCTGCCAGAAATGCTTTGAAGGTCATCATTGTGGGGGGCCCGTCCACTGGACCAATCGGTAGTACAGCATCCCTAAGATCAAAATATCTTTATATATTGTAATGTCACACTTGTTAAAGATGTATTTTAAATAAGTCCAGGGAATAATTTATACTAAAATGGAAACATTAATAAAATGACAAACTGTTAATTTTACATAACATTAAATAGAAGTTTAACAGGTTTAACTGTTCAGTGCAATGTTAATATATACCCACCTAGCTGGTGCAGCAGGCATGGGTTGCCCATATCCTTGGTGCCCAGGATGTGGACCAAAGTGATCATGGCCCCAACCATAGGAGCCATAAGAATCATGTGGCATGCCTCCGTATCTTCTGTCATCCAAAGACCAATCAGGTCTTATTCTCTTATTGGGTGGTCCATCACCCCTCACTGGCGAATAGCCTCGGCTAGCACTGGCACCACCACGGTAGTCTCTGTAGTCGGGACCAGAACGACCTCCACGAGATCTTCCAGCCCAAGAATCTCTGATATTATATGACACATTATTACAAAATAATTCAAATTCAAATTATTTATTTGTGCATGTAGGTATAACAACAGGTCTTAATGTTACTTGTATAAGCTACATACGACCCATAAGGGTATACAAATATTTAGTAAAAAAAAAAATTATCATGGGACATTATTTTTTGACTATTTATTACAATTATTAATTTAATTATTATGATTATTATTAATTACAATATAAAATAAATATTATTAACTATTGTAAAATATTATTATTGCATATTAAATATAAATTATAACTAATAATATGATTAATGTGTACACACATCATGCAACAACAGTTTTAAATTAATAATTGTCTATTATAAAATGAAAAAAAAGATCTACGGAATATGTGGATAACGAAAAATCTAATTATCTCAATCATCAACCGCCTGTCTGACTTACTTCCGAACTAAACAACCTCATAAGGGGTTTTGACCATAATCACCATCAAAATCAGGCGGATAATATAAATGTTTTAAGAAACACAATACTGAAAATCCGTTAAAATGCTGCACCAAGTAACGACGCACTGTTACTTTCCTGGTGAATGCCACGTAAGATACTTTAAGTGTGGTGCGATACTCTAAAGAACATACCTTACAAGCAGTGGAATATAGCATCTTTTGTAAGATTTAAGGGTTTGGGTAGGAGTTTTAGATGAGTCGAGGGATTGTGGTTGGGGTCTGTAACAGATTTTTGAGGTTATGATAGGTATTGTTCTAAGGTCGAAAGCTACCAAATTTAATTAGATCATAATCTACTGTAATCACCTCTCAGACCATTCATCTCGGCCTCGACTTCTTTCTTCTCGACGGTCGCTACTACGATAACTACTTCCTTCTGCTGCCCCTCTTTCACCTCGAAATTTGTCGCGTCTCTTGCGATCATACTCATCATCACTATCGGCCATTTTAGTTTTTAAATCCTTAACTTATGTTAACTAATTATAAAAGCACACGTTTCTTACAGTAAAATACAAAAACAAAATTAACAGATATACATAAAAATTGTGTTCAAAAACAGAATTACGTTACAGGTGTCGCTTTGCAATATCAACAATAGTTGTAATTGTAAAGGGACCTCTTTCTTGTCTCCCGCTCGTTATCTATGAGTAAATTACAGAAAAGCAAACCAAACCATAGACTATAGGCTCTTACTTCAGATGATTAGAAAGAACAAAATATAAATAAGTAAATACAACAACAAATAAATAAGTAACAATAAATTAATAAATAAATACATAAAGGTAAAAAATATAGTATTATGGCTGAAAAATAGAAAAGTGCCTATCTTAAAACATTATTAAGAAAAACCTAATAAACCACATGCAATCTAGTCACAATGTTCACATTGGTCAAAGTGTCCAAATGCCCTATGATAAATTTAAATAAAAAAAATATTTTCTGAACATAGCCTAATTAGATTACAAAAATATAACCAAGCTATAATAAAACCGTTTCAGTTCGATATAATTATATTAAGAAAATTATAGTATTAAAACTAGTTTTTATCCGTTCGTTTTCAAAAGCATTGTACGATAATTTTTAACTAATACAATACCTAATCGAGTTTAATAATAAATGACATTCAATTCAGCTTTACAAAACGTTATTAAATAGTAATACATATATTTATATACGATATATATTTTTTTAATGCATAGATAACTGGTAACGAAGAAAAAAATATCGGTTACTTCATTAGTCAATAACATAACTGAATTAATACCTCGACTGTTTACGTAATGCAAAACTATTGAGCAAATCCTACTATCCTACCCTGTTGTTATAAATTATAAACACGTTTTCTTACACACATAATACTATTTACCTCTATAATTTTAACAGTTACCTTTCCAAAAAAAAAACTGTTTTAAATGGACAATATTCGACCAACCCAATAGACACTTCATTACGACCAATGAAACGAAGTGTGTTGTGTGCATTCCTATAACTACCACGATCGCAAAGTATGCAGTAAAGTCAAATAAATTACGGTGTAGATATTGTTAAGGGCTTTAAAATGTAGAGACAACGAAGGTTTCCTATAAATTTATCATTCAATTTTCCAGCATGTAATATTTTTTTGCATGTAACATTTTTTGTATAATTGAATAATCAACCCGCCACTGTCATAAATGTAACCTATAGCCAGGTGAGCACTAAACAAGTCTCTTTTAGTCAGCAATTAAGCATTGGCTTAATTTTGTTCGATGCAAATAAAGTGAGAGTCGAAGCCATGAAGTAAAACAACTAAAAAAATCCCTTCTATAAAAAAAAACATGTGTATTTAAGTAAAATACATACTTCTTTATTTTAAAAAGTAAAATTTAAAAATATAAAAAGCAAGGAAAACGTAAGAAAGCGTGGTGTGTTTTTAAGTAATCTATAGGTATAATGCATCCCACGCTTTTTTTCACTAATTCGTGAAACGTGGGTGCATTCTACATTCCTCTGCCTACATCTTCGACAATTACAGGCGTGATATTACATCGTATTATTGCATTGTTATCCGTCCTTAATGTTCATCCTTGTTGTTGCTATTTTAAAGTCGGTCAAAGTTACGTTAACGTTCCCGTGGCATATATATGATATGTAGATATACAATATACGATTGAAGCTAATAAAAGCGCATTAAAAATGTATACTTTATTACAAAGAAAATAGGTGGATCGTATTTACTCTACCCTAACAAGAGTTGCTGTAAACAAACAAAAATAGAAGAAAGACATAATCATTTATTTTAAATTTATTATAAGTAATTGACTAAAACATTTCGATAAGTTTGGATTGTTGTTCCCTAAAAAAATATAATTGAGACATAATCTTTAACAAAATACTCCAAATGTTGGACGTCCCCAGTGATCCGCACTAAGAACATTGTGACTCGTCCGAGCGGTCGCCGCAGTCGTCGCGCCCGTCGCAAAACAGCGCGCGCGCGACGCAGCGCTTGTTGTCGCACTGCCGCTCGTGGCCGCCGCACGCGCCGCCGCAGCCGCGCGGCTCGTCGCTGCGGTCGCCGCAGTCGGCCAGCCCGTCGCAGAAGCGGGCCGACACGATGCACTCGCCGTCCGTGCACGTGAACTGGTCATCGGGACATTCTGGAAAAGTACGATTCTATCAGTGAAATATCTAAGGTAATAACTGTGTGCGGATCAATTGCGTTCATCGTTATTGAGTACTACTGTTAATTGAGTACGTCCACGTCAATATAATATTTAAAACGACAAAATCCGTAATAGCAAAATTTATTTTAATTAAGTACACGATTTATGATAGTACATATTATTATATAAAGTGGATAACGTAAGTGGTTTTCACAGCGGCTCCGGCACCGCAAGCGCCGTTAGGTCCAAATCGCACATTCATGCCCTAGATACTAAACCGAACGGTATTCATCGGCGCGATTTACGGGAATTATAATGCTCCATATTCTGAGCTACAACTACTACACTCCTCTGCGAGGATTACAGGCATGATGTTGCGTTTCTTTAATTAAATAAATAAAAATACAGACCCGTGGTGCAGTTGACCTCGTCGTGTCCATCCCAGCAATCAATGATCCCATCACAAAGCTTACTATTCGGGAAACATGATATAGACTGACCACATCGAAATTGCTTCGTCAAATCACAATCTGAAAAATAATATTATTATTTAACTTCATTGCTTTGCGCACTGCCCGAACCGCACGAAAAAAAATATCGCACCTAATCTCGGATGTAGGCGGCTTGTAGCGGTGCTAAGAGACAATAGTTAAGTACATGACAAAAGTACAATAGTTATAGTCGTAAAATAAAATATCCTTCAGTTAAATTGATATAATTTGAATAATCTCATGAATTAAGAATTAATTTGCAATTGCAAGCCAATTAAATTAGCAATTAAAACCAGTGATGCGGGGTACAGAGTACGAATTAATGAACACGGAGAGTTGCCACAGATGTAGTTCATTTAATCGGAACGCGGCAAATATTCTAGGTTTGTTTATGGCAAAAAATATTGTTCAATGAAATGTTAGCCGTACCACAGTGCATCTCGTCGGATCTGTCGTAGCACTGCACAGTGCCGTCACAGCGCGACGCCGGCGCCACGCAGAGCCCGTTCCGGCAGCGCCACTGCTGGCCGGAGCACGCGGCCGGCGCCAGCTGCCGGCACGCGCGCACGCCGCGCGCGCGGTCCACCAGCTGGCAGGCCTCCGTCTCCAGCGCACATAAGCCTCCGCATCCTTAGTGAAAACAAAATGTACGAAAAAAATAATAACACTTCGACTTCGAATAGTTTTTATTCCCTGTAACTATTTACCTGTAAAAGTTTAACAGACAATAGGACAAATTTCTGTACCTGTGGGATCGTCCGTATCTAGAGCACGCTTGCAAATCGATGTTCCTGTAGTTTCGTCCAACATGCACACTTCATCATTTTGGCACGAACAAAATTGGGAGACTATCTCTTTGTTTATAACATCAATAGGCCTCCGGTTATCTTGATTTTTCTTAACATCCTTGGGATATGTCTTAATATTTTTACGGATTTTAGCAATGACATTAGACACCAATGAGCTACGTTGCGTAGTGGGTGTCGGCGGATATCCGGTTGTAGGGTAGTCAGCGACAAAATTCGTGGTGAACTGATAATCTGGATAAACACTGACTACAGCTGAAGATGTTTCATTGAAATCTTCGTGTTTCGTTGGCACTGCGATTGTACTAGTCACATTGGCCGTAGGAGAGGAGCTCGATGTCGTCAAATTGACCAAAACTAAACTTATTACTACAATAGCTACAATCATAACACTTATTGCGAACGCTTGTATTTGAGTTCGTTTTTTTAACGACTTTTCAGTCAATGTGAAGTTCACTACACACCCAATGCCTTTCAGGCTCTTCCTCAGTCTTCGTGGATTAACTTCAGCGACATTCGATTCAAACGCAACATCCGTAAATTTGTGACGGAAACTAGAATCAACGCGACGGGATATAGAAGGCACCCCGCGGCCCTCGCCGTCCGAGCCGTTGCTGTGGTCGGACCGAGGTGTCGGCGAGCTCGCGTCGTGCGGCTGCCGGTCTGACGTAGCGCGTTGTATATTTGGTAATAAAATTTTCCCTCGAGGGGTGGAATGATTATATGGTTCAAAATTACTTTCATTAGATTTAATTTCATAATTCCTGATTTTACCATTACAAGCATAACAGTGTTTTATTGCTCCGCTATCAGGGAGCGCAGCGCTGAGTACTGCTTTTCTTAATTCACTGTTAGACCACAAGTGGGAACAATAGAGAGAAGCTAAGTTCGTCGACGAATTGCTCCGGATACTGGCTGAAGAGGATCGGCCGTCGCTATAGGTAGTCGCTAAGGGCATTGTACCCGATCTGGCATCGTTTGTATATTACACTTCGATGTTCTGAAACAGAAAGAAACAGAATTATTAGCCACAAGCATTTTTGCGCTCTGTATCTAGGCCCTGTAAAGGAATTTCAATTCAAATATAACGTAACTGGACCGCTGTTTTGATTCGTCCGGTGCATATCGACAGGATCACCCCCTATTCTACAGTAAGAAGTGAACATAACTACTAAAACGTGGGAGTGTACTGCACACCTTTGCCTACCTCTTACACGCGTGAATATAATGTGACCTATTTCAATTAAATCCCAAAACATATCTTGATGTTCGTTGTTAAAAGTACAATTCTGTTTTTTTGTAATGTTTCAAATATGAAATAAATTTTAAGGAAAGCATCATACTAAGTTGATTTGACTGCATTGTTGATCATGTTGGTTGCAAGCGCCACTGCCTTCCTTAAATTGTCTTTAATTGTCCTTACTTAAACTGCCGACTTAAATTGTCTAGTAGAGACTCTGAGTTTGAATATGTGCCTGGTGTGTGGCAATAGAACCCTCTGTGGTTCGCCTCCGGCGGCATCACCGCCACACCTATTTCAGCCTACATCTTCACATCTAAGGGAGACATACTTTTTCGAGGCAATTCAGCTTAGTCCTCAGGGGTAGAGGCGCATCTGTGGTCGACTTATCTGGGGTTGATTACAGATGTCCATGAGCGGCAGTAGCCACTTACCATCAGATGGACTGCATGCCCGTCCTCTACTTCCTTATTATAAAAAAATAGGATCACCACCTATTCCATAGTAGATATATTCAAATTACCTATTCCATACTACACTCCTTGGCCTATCTCTTGGGGTATTACGAGTGCAATGGTACGAATTAAAAACTAAGTAAATATATACATATAGGTACATAGGTATCACGCATCACGTGTACTAGGGTGTCCCAAGCTATAAGGGCATTTTTGATATCAGACACGCATACGATCTATTCCCTTTCCATTTGACTATGATTAATGAATTTTATCCCGTGCCAACATGACTTCAAGTTTAGATATATTCAGTCACTAAATCTTAATTTGAGTTGGGTAAATAAAACAACTCAGATTTTAAAAAAAGTATTATAAATTATATTGTTACATATCAATCAGCTACATATTAATAACTTCCCTTTTAAAGTTATCTTTTTGTGATCAGGATCAACTTTACGGTGATCTTACACAAAGTAACAAAAACTGCTTGTTACAAGACCTTCAATTGTTAGAAGACCCCGAAAGACCTGCACCAGTTTACCGCCCCCTCAGCAGCACTACTCACCGGTGGCAGTGTTGACAGTTTCGTTTTTAATTCGAGGAACACCATGTTATTAGACAACGACGCAGGACTCTCCGAAAGCGACTGTCATCAAGTCATGACATGTCATTTTCAGACGAGAAAACAAAGACTTGCTCGAGGCTGATATAAAATCTTCTATGTTTTTTTTTCTCATAAAGCAGTCTATTTCATTCTTCTTTTGAAGGTACATAAATAGCGTTTTGTTTGAGACGAGATCTCTTTAGTAAAGTTTGATATGAACATCACTTTACTTTCATCGCTCACCTCAACGTCAAACAACTACAAGATCGATACTTCCCAGGTCAAATATCATAAATGCTGAATAAATTTATTGAGCACTGTTTTTGACAGCGGGTCGATGCATTTAATTATTTAATTAACTCTGAGGTGTGCCCTGTCTTTTTTATTCGTTAACTTTTTGTCGACACCAGGTAGATGAGCAGGTCCACCAGACCAGGCACGTTGACGCTGCAAGAAGATCTTATCTTCCTCTATTTGTATCATAGTCATCAGCGTGAGCAATACATTCTTACTACTACATATTACTACGTACATACATACTCTTCCCGAAGCCATATAAAAACATCTTGTGTTTTTTTTGCATTTTTTCTAAGTTGCAAACTTGGTATAAATTTACAAAATTATAAATTTATGATTTGTGTCTTTTCCTCAAAAAATAAAACACTCGCGTATCATAACATTTACACTCTTTTTTACATGTGAATTCACTTCGCGGATATTATAAGATATTACCACTAGAACTTGATCATTTAAAAGAAAGTTTGAACCTCCTATTTGATTTTTTATTTTGCCAATTACATAAATTTCACCCATTTTAGAACTGACTTCATTGTAATTGACATTTCTTATTGAGAACAAATAATTATTAAAAACATAGAATCAACACTAACTGAAGTATGCTAGTCTTAGCGCGCTTGAAGTTCTAGTACCGAGATGTCGGGCACGGATCGCTGTTATCCGAAGTACGGGATATTTATTTTTGAGTCATTTTAGCACCAAATTTAAAAAAGGGAGGTGTGCGTTGAAAAACTATCACTTTTTTTGGGACACCCTAACGTGTACGAAGTCTAGAATAATTGTACTGAATGTTGCACTGTAGGTACATTTTACACTTGTAATTGAACTTACTCAGATCAGCTGCTGCTTGAGAAGCGATGATATATTAAGCGATAACGAGTCTATTGCGGAATAACACTAGTAAATATATTTCATGTTGTAGAACTGAATTGTGGAGTGCAAGGTTTCGTGCACGTCTGGGGTTGTGGGGCCGCGTGGCGAATATCGGACTGCCGTTGCCAATGGCAACGCTAAAACAACTTTACAACAACACCAGGCGGGCACCGTGCTCAGTACGCGACAGAGACGTATACTACACGTGCGGAGAGGTCGGCGAGGGAGCTCGCGAGGGGCCGGCACCGCACGGCGAGCGCGCGCCAGCGGCCCGCCGTGCTCGGCCAAGGGTAACGCCAGCCGCGTCTGCCGCGGACTGAACACCTGCTCCTCGCGGCGCGCTGTTGCTCGCTCCCAAGTCTACCTAAGATATATGTCATCGTGTAATTGCAAAGCAATGCGCCCCTTCAAGTGCCTCTGGACTAATTAAAGTGTAAGGCCTCCATATATTTCAAATTTCGTTCGAAGGCTGAAGGTTAAGTGACTATATTAAATGATGTAGCATCCGAACTGTCTTATAAATTACTATAAGCTATAAAGCATTTTTTATTCCTAGATTTAAGAATTAACGTAACTTCACGCCTGTAATCCCCGAAGGGGTAGGCAGAGGAATGCAGAACATTCCCACAATTCACCGGTTA
>DWEI01002650.1:0-13989 GCA_018245875.1 Mysoria ambigua | reverse complement strand
CTTCAGGTCGTCGGACCACCTGGTAGGAGGGCGACCTATGCTCCTCTTACCGAGACGTGGTCGCCACTCGACGACCTTTCTGCCCCATCGGTTGTCGGTCGCTCGAGCGATGTGGCCTGCCCATTGCCACTTCACCTTGCTAATTTAACAAAGGATAATAAACTTAAATGCATACAATTATAAATTACACCTCATTTATCATATATACACACATGTATACTCGAATGGTAATATTTTATTATCCATACACACAAACAGTCTGTTATCTGCGACTGGCATTTTATAATTATCATATTATATACACTTCGAATCACTAGTGCCCTGCAAACTATGAATACTGCATTTATTCATACATTCTTGCAGATGTTTGCAATGTGTTTAAAGAAATCAATGCGTCTACAGACTAAACCTGCCTCGTCTCTTTTTATGGCGAGACGATTGGCTGGAAGAAATCTATCGTAGAATTTAATCCACCGGAGTATATAGCTGTAATCCTTACCACTATTGTAATGTTTACGTACAATGAAAACATTCTATTTTGGTATATATTAATACGATTTAATATGTACTAACTTCACCTAACACTTAGCTGTGTTGCCGATTGTAATAACCAAGTAGTAGGTTATTACTCACTTGTAGTAAGTTATAATAAACGATGGAATATGATTTATGATCAAAATCAAACTCAGCACAGCACATTGGAGAAACTGCGAAATTAATGATTTATACCATGTTTGACAATTTCAACTCTATAATGTCACTTCAATATCTACATAGTTAGGAGAGTACTGAAGGCCCGATGACGTTATGTATAAAAAAACAAGGTTGCGGTGTTGTTGACGTCTGTGGTTCGCGACGAGTGATATTGAATGCGAAAACGTATGTTTGCTACGTAGTGCACATACCAAAATAATAATGAAAATATTTTGAATAAACACTGACAAAAGACACAGAAATAAGCACCACACTGACAGTCTCGTTCAAATAGCTCCGCGCCCAGAATTCCCAGCGTGGGAATTAGGAGCTAAAATCCTGTTATAGGGAGGCTCGTGTCCAGTACTGGATAAAGATGATATTGCATAGAGTACACATATCGATAATAGAGTTGAAGGAGCTATAAAATTAGAAACTTGAATCGCTTTCGTCTCTACAAAAAAAAATCAGTCAACGAAACCATTGGATTTTTTCCTCATTCCATAAAACAAAAAGTTGAAAAAGACATGAATATAAAGAACAAAGACTGTCGCAGCTCCGGCGGAGGGAAATCGTAAAAAGAAACTACCAATCTTTATTAAACGCGACTCGGGGGGCACCTGACTCGGGAAAAATTGGGATTTTGTTTTACCTTGTTAGCTTCATTATCTTTAGTAAGAACAATACTGTCAGCCTGCACTTGGACAGCGTGGCGAACGGTGGTCGAAGCCTTCCTCATATTATAAAGAAACTCTGGCTTCCAAGAAATGAAGGATAACAGCTATGATAAATATGAACAATTGATACAATGCAATTCGTCTATTTTATACTCCATTTAGAGAGGCTGTACTCTGCGATCCCCCACCCGCTTGCCCAGCGTGGGGACTGTGGGCATTATCTGCAATGGACTGCACTTGGCTGATTATCAAGATGAGAGTCCAATTTACATTAAACAAAGTGTAATTGGTCTCAAAAATGAAATTTGAGATTGTACTTTGTAGACTTAACCTTATTGCCTGGGAGCGACGACCTAGAGTTCTTAAAGGAAAGCGAAAAACTCCTCAGAGTCAATACACGTTGACCTCCTTCAAACGCTACCTGTCGGCGCTGACCATTTACCGTCAAGTGGCTTTTCCACTTGTTCGTTGAACTAAGGTTTTATAACATACACATAGTATGACCAATACATATAGGTTTGGCGTTGTTGAAAACAACCGAAGGAAACTTTTCTAATAGAACACCGTGCACTGTGCACCGTGAACACGCCACAATTGATGTACTTATTTATAATATAAGGTTAAATAGTATTATTTACATATTTGTGTGTTGATTTTACATACATAAAGTAATAATTAATCAAAAGTTCGGAACTACGACCTCAAACGTTTATTTTCCGACAGAAAGCACGTAGTCAACGTTATGAGAAAATACACGGTCCGATCACGTTCCGAAAATAAATGAAAAATAATAATAATGCATTAACCAAGTAATGATATTCCGGTGTGTGCCTATAGACATCCGTGTTCTGTATACCGAAGTGCATCTGAAGTCGAACGTCGAGCTCCGCGCCATATTACTCTTGACACCGGCCTGACTATTTTATTCGTCCGATATACGCGTACGCCGTGCGTTAAAACTTCACCGCTGCGAAAATATTGCCCCCACTTGGTGCTCCGGTAACGATAAGTAATGACTCGCCGTAACCTTAAATTTTCTAACCCATAAACCCAATTCGGCAACTCGATACAATTTACGACATGCCATTTTGAAAACTTACATATTGAACACATTTAGAAAAATACACGCGTGATGTATGTTAAATGTTGAATTCATAAATATGAACATAATTCGGCCAAAGTATTAAAAAAACTTTGTAATAATAGAGATATTTAGCGGTCACTTCTCTCTGCCTACCCTGTAAAAGACTCGTTATGACTATACAATAGTTATAACAATTATACGTTACATAAAATTGCAGACGTCTTAAAAGTAGACGAGATCAAAAGTCTCTTAACCAGACGAACAATTCCGTAGACTTTAATGAAAATAAAAACGCAAAAAAAGTTGCCACGACTGCATCGATTGCTTACCTCTATGGGTATTAAATATGACAGTATGTATGTACGTACTTATTGTATGTAAATAAGGAGTCTTAGCATTCAATATTCTAAGTGTGACACAGTACGGGAGCAGCATTGCGAAAACGAACGAACTTAGCTACATTTACATACATACTCGTATGTCCAAATATCGAGTACGTAGCTAAGGCCACGACTGTGAGAATACTTAATTAAGTTGCAACGGTGAGAGAGGTATTAACTTGACTTGAAAATAAACTTCCATGTGATTCGTTCCGTACATATGAGTATTCATGTAACAAATATATTTTCTGGCGTGTGATCTCCAACTAAGCAGGTCCTATGCTCTGGCAAGTAAATTGCCCGTATAAATATGTATAGACAAATAAATATATCATCATGAAGTCTTATTCGCCCTCTTGGACACGGTTTTCCTCTCAAAATGAACAGGCCTGAGGTCATATTCTGCCACGCTTCACATAACATCATAACTATAACATACTGCCCTCAAATTGTCACATGCGCCATTCGGGCTTGTTGTTTACTTTCTCCTCTATATCACAGTCAGTATCAGTTCAAAGCTCACATTAAACTCTAACACCAAGTGCGTATGACGTCTTATTAATGCACAAAAATAGTCTTCGCATAGCGCGGTGTCCGTCAGCACGGGTAAACAGACAATAAGGCTATCAGATACGTCAAAAGCAATTAAAACTGTCTCGAAACTTTATACTAACCTAACTCCTTCATCCTTCAGGAGTGACTCGAAATTCGGGAGGTTGCGTTAATTCTTCTAAATTGTTTTTCTTTGTAATAACTCAGCTATCAGATGATTAAAGTCTCAATAAAGTTTTGTCAAAATTCATAATGAAATAATGTTCAATTATAATGGCATTATTACTTAATATTTTGTTATTGTTAACGATTTTCGATATACAACCTTAACAACATCGCAAACTATGGTATTTAAAGTGAAAACATATATTTTGAATAGTCTAAAGTGTGATCCCACATTATATATATAATCTTAAAGAAATCGCAAATAACTGCACAGAAATCAAAACAGACTATAAAAAATAATTTTACGTTGGATCAAATATAAAGCAAAAAAAAAAATGCCAAATTACTCAAATCCCAGAAAAAAGAATGAAATAATATTATTATAAACAGTCGTACGTATTATAAGCAGTCTAATTTTAATATAGGCATTTTTTTTCAATAATCTGTAATGGCTGTAATAAAACCAAAGCAAGTTTTCATAAAAGTCTGCTGTCAAAATTGATTAATAGTTGATACGGGGGCATTAGCGAAATGAAACGAAATATGCTTATTAAATTACCGACACAAGAGCTGGAACCATTGCCTCCTAATCGCGTGTCGCGAGCGACTTGCGTTAGTTTTAACAGAAACACGGTGTAGTTAAAGCGTAGTTTACATTCCTATATGAGGTCGGCCATTAGACACTTCGTTAACCTAACTTCACGCCTGTAATCCCGGAAGAGGTAGGCGAGGAATGAAGTACACTAATACGTTTCACCAGTTACGTTTACGTCCCACTACGAAATAGGTAGTGAGCCTATTGTCATGCATCGGGCACATATCCAGACTCCAAATCATTACTAGAAAATATAAATTAGAAAATTTTGTAGTGTTCGACCCGGGAATCGAACCCGGAAGCTCCCGACCGGCAGTCGCACCTACAACCAACACGATCAAGGAGGCAGAAACTTTATTACTATTAATTCAATTGGGATTCTATCTAACAACTAATATTGATATTTGAACAAAGATATTCGTATGGCTAGTACTGGCTCGCAGTGTGGATGTGTGCCCGGCGATTGCTGTGTAATAGGTACGTTGCCACATCGGACGCCAAGCAGCTGGTGAAATCTTGTTCTATACTAAACTCCTATGGCTGCCTCTTCGGGAACTAGGGTATAATATTTGTAATTGAGAATTAATGACAACTAACTAACGGACACAAGTAAGATGATTCATCATTATACTTGTTACTTGCACACTGTTAAGAACATAAACACATCACAAAAAGACAAATGAAAAAGTTACTCTTTCAAAGGCTTATTCAGAATAGCGACCTATTCCAGGGAATCTATTGTGCCCTAAACAAAATAATCTCAATATAGACTTAGGACTGCCTCGTTGGTCGTGTTGGTTGCAAGTGCGACTGCCGATCGGGAGATTTTCTAGTAGTTTTTCTGGAGTATAAATATATGGCCGAGACATGGCGATACTTAGTTTGTAATTAGATAAAAATAAAACTATATATTGAGATATGTAGAAACAATTGTAATATAAAATCGGTCCGTGTAAGTATGAACCAGGCCTAATGAAGAAACGGCTACATTTCGTGCGAACAGCGCCCCCTTGACCGATCCATACTATTTATGAACTTGGCCTACTTCGACCACATTAGTCAGTTAGTAGCTTACATCGAGTCATTTCGTTAGCTCAACTTGCACAATTTTATAAGATACCTATTTCATAACGGAAAAATGGAACTGTTTTATTTTTTTCAAAATCAGATCCCAAAATCTTACAATTTTCCATTTACCGGCGCAGATTTGAAGAGAAATAAATGTCCTGGCCAATAAGTTACATTTCTATCAAATAAAATGCTTTTTACGCTGAAAGACATTTAACTTCCAATACGTCGTACTATCAAAATATAATAAAAATTGTGTACTAAAATTTTCTGTTATTGAACATTTCAGATCATTTACAGTTATTACAGTTTGAAAACTTGTTAACAATTGAAATTAATCGTCCAAAACAATCTTTATAAAACTGTCCTCGTACAGAAATTTTAAAACAAAGAATGCTTATAGTTTTAGCGTTATAAAGAGGCAGGGACGTCTATACACACATATAAATGACAAATAGTGAGTTCGTGTGTCTGAATGTGCGCGCGAACCAGTGACCCAGAAACAGCGAAGCTTTCGCCCCCAAGTTTTTCAATAAGAGCTTCGAGCTTTACTTAAGAGGTACATCACTTAAGGACTATAGGTTATTGTTTGTTTTATAAAAATGAATTGCCGTAATATTCATGCGAGTCAAGGAGTTCCGCTTAACTTTTTTGTACATCGTCACACCAGCTTCCTTACGGGGTAGGCTGAGAGCGCAGCACCACATCTTCTTGTCAAATGTTATCGCAACAGACATGGCGAGCCTCTCTCACATTCATCAACCTCTACATCTGCTAACGCCACTTTCGGATACTCTCCCATCAGACGAGGTCTGATATAAATGAGTAACAAACTGATATAAGTAATTCTGGATAAACTAGACTGACGTGCTATTTTCACTAAACTCATTTATAATCACATGTATTATATGTTATATAAATAAAATACCAACCTTAAATTTAAGTAGACTTATAAACATTACCATTTTAAACGACACAATCGACAAAAAACACATTTTTTAAAGAGGAAACAAACATTTTTCTAGCCAAGTTTTCAATAGGACTTGGAAACTGTGTCAACGAAATAAATTTTCGTAGGTATATCATAAAACTCATTCACAATTGAGTACGAAAGCATTTTGTTTTTATTTTATCTGCCATTTCGATAAAATAACAATTTTCATTTCAAGTTTACTAACTTCTGTGTTGATACGGGTATATATGAGTATATAATTTACAATTAGTTCACTATCACCGTCATCAGCCTATTGGAGGCCACTGCTGGACATAGGCCCAGACTGATGGGCATAGCCGGTTGCCCACAGTGCGTCCCATAGGCGGCCAGACCAAGCAGCTGTGTCTAGGCAGCCTGCACACTACCATAATCTGCCAGCGCCGAGCTTAGCCCCGTCTCTTAACGCACCCCGTGCCGCGGATCGGGACTGTTTTTATTCCGCCCCGTCACGGACGCCACTTGTCAGCATGTGTCAGTATTGATTGACAGTCCTGTGACAGACAGTGTGCGTCCTGTGGGAAGTTTGTCACCAAATCTTTGTTGCTCTGAACTCCTGAAGCAGTGAGAAAGTCGCACCTAATAAACTAGTGGACTGGAAACCTAATCCTGCACACCGACAAATAATTTTAAAAGTATTGTTTCACGGTAGAAAAAGGTACACAAGTTGTAAACTATACGCTAAATGACCAATACGCCACTTCGTAATGTTACAGATGACTAATGAGAAAATAGGTTAATGATTGGCACTGCGTTGGGTTAGCAAATGCCAAGGGAACTATTCCAGAGTTGTTTATATAAAATTGCTCAAACATTGTCGCAATGTATTTGCGGTAAGGAGAAATGTTTTATTGCTTTTGTTCAATATTATGTGATTTTATTATTTTCTATTAGCTTATACCCGCGACGTGTGTTTTATCTTTTAAAAAAATCTTAAAAAAATATTAAAAGCAAACATATTGTTTCAAGAATAAGACCAAGTCTAATACTATAAGGAGTAAAACTAAAAAGTAATATCGAACTCAATCGAGCCGTATTTGCGTGAAGCGCGCTCAACGATACGCCACTATTATTTTCTTGATACAACACTAACCATCGATATGGTTAAACATTGTGTTGATCATAAGTAATTTAACATAAGAAAGTTTTATGTCTAACAGAGGACACATCGTAACGTAACATCACGCCTATAACGGACTGGTCATACAATTGATTTATCAAATTATAAACTAGTTGAAGATTACATTAAATTTGAGTTAGATCTAAACTGAAATCCTTAACATGATTATTCGCAATGTACTAATAAAAATAATACAATTTATATAGTCAATAGTTTTTGTTCAGAATATAATTATATACTCCACTTCTATTTACGGCTATAACTGAAATTTTACTATAATAGGAATGAGCACTTAAAGCTTATTTTACATCTGGTAAATAAAGACCAACGCCCATACCTCCTTTCAAATGTTTATGACGGAATTCCAAACTTATAAATAAATTGCAAATGAAACTTAGATTAAGGACTATGTACATATGATTATAAGATTATAATCACTGGTATATAATAAAGGTATTATAAAATATAATATCGTCAATATTTAGATTTATTAATGTACAGAATTGTATCATTAATCTTTATAAGTAATTTTAATGATTGTTTAAAACTCGTATAATATAACCTTGAAGACCTTAATAAATAAAATAAATATTTCTTTTAGGTTTAGTGTATAATATTATAATTAATATCGATAAGTTTATTTTGTGTTGGAACATAATTCGTCGATTTGTTTTAATATAATGAACTTCGTAATAAATCCACAACGATGTTTTTTCTTACATTTTGCCCTTTTAAAATGTTAAGTATAAAACGGTTTAAATTTTCCAAGTCAGGTGCAGACTTTCGCTATTTTTAAAATCTAACAGCGAATAAAGCCGCGTACACATTTTCATATTTCCCTACGGTAGAGATTGACGTCAGTATTAACATATATGTATTATAACATATATGTATCGTAACATCACGCCTCAATCCCCGAAGAGAAAGACAGTGGAGTGTAATATAATCCCATACTTTATCAGTTACTTTTACGTCTCACCACGGAATAGTGGGTCTAATGCTATGCACCGCACACTTCCAGTCTCCAGGATACTACTCGAAAACTGTACTAGATAATAAAATTGTGCAGAGAATAAAATCGACCCCAACATCTCTCGTATGGCAGTTGCGTTTGCAACCACTCGAACATCGAGACAGTCCAGACATTAAATAAAACATAAATTACAACAGATGAGCAATTAAATAAAATCTTTCATTATTTACGTTTGCAGTCTCGACGTCAGAGGCGTAAGATACTGTGCTGCAGCAGAGTAGAGATTTATAGGCGTACCGTACGTCTACAGTGTTATAGAGGTATCATGTAATTTTGTTAATAACCTAGTTTAGTTTCATATTTTTAATTATCGTATCAGTAATCAGTAACGTCTGATACCAAAATTAGGAAGGGGATTGATTATTAAAGAAAGAAAGAAACAAAGTTTGCTTCGTTAATTAATTATATAATAATTATAGGACGTAATTTAGTACTCATTATACAAACATATAACCTTTTTAATATACGAAGAAGGTAATACTGTTGGGTGTAATATTTTTACAACATAAAGTGGCCATTTTGAGAAACAGTTACAGCGTGACGTCAAAGTTGTAATATCCCGCGCAGTAAGACTTTGAAGCCGTAACGTCACATTATGTCTCTATATCAGTAAGAGATATTACAATTACGTCGTACCCACGGTAGAAAACGCATCTGAGCTAATAAACCTTCACTACCCTTTACCAGCTATTGCATGCTATTACTGCATTTGTAATATAAGTATATAACAAGTGTATGAAATACATAGAGCTTAGAAAATATTGAGATATAAATAAATATCTTGGTACATCATCTCACGCGGCTTTAACATCCCAAAGCAGGTCAAGCCTATCTTACTTTGACAGACGTCTGATAATCTAAGTACCTAAAAACTAATTCTAAATATTATGTACATATATAAATTCTATTATTACACACACACAGAAACAATACTCTCTCTCACACAAATATTTGTGTGTGGGTGAGTTAGTACGAAACTATCTTCAACTTGTTTTTCTTGAACTCTTACAGAATAGTAACTGCGATCGGGGGCAGATAAGAGCGACCTTAATTACTTGAAATCGCCAGAGGTCACTGTCCCCTCCACATTATTGGATCTCTCGAAATTAGAACACCGCAAATACGAGAGCCCCCTGGTTACGTCCAGGATTGAAATTGTTACACACAGACGTAATCCACGTTGATGACGTCTACGTCTGCACTGGAAATATCTGTCACCAAACACATAACTATTATCCGGTTTCTTATTCATTCAAATATTTTTTTTCCTATGTTACTTAATAATAATTCAAGAGATACAACTGATGTCGCACACAAAGAAATAAAAAGTCGCCAAAATAAATTTAAATAGCAGAATGACGGATTAATTGCATTGTAGATTATACGTGACATGAATAATCTTAGAATATTTTTAACTCCGACTTTAACAGACAGACTGAGCCCGACAAAAATATCCTTGATTTGAGAAGACACAGTCAGAACCGTCGTTCGGAAATCAAAGCGTCTCTTATCTGGAATAGCCAAGTAGTTACAAGAGGTCGTTACCTTTGCAAATACTACATTATTCGATAGCTCGTAATTAGGACGCAGAAAATACTGTCGTTAGCTCCAAATACCGTTACCTGGTTCGCACCCAAATCGCTATTCAAGGTTTCCTAAGGGCGAACAAAAGCTGCGACTGTTAATCGATACAAGTAGCAAGGGGGACCCAGACCCTTATATGTCGTCATCAGCCTAATAATACTTCAATGTTGGACACGAACCTTCCCTGAGGAGTTGCCCATAGGGACATCTAACATGATTCGAATAAATACTAACCTAAAGATGAGTATTCGAAACGATTACCTAGTATAGTTACATAAACTTGTAATTAAAAACTCTTTAACGCCTAAACAAAAGTCGTTTGCAACAAAGAGGAACTATTTTAATCATTTCCATTCAAAGAGCACGGCACTTAGAGTTTTTCTCTTTCTCCAGAAGTTTCAGTCCGGCAGCGCCGCGGAAGGGGGTCACGTCATTCGCAAAGAAATGCAAACATTCACAGGGCTATGAGCCGCGACTGAAAGCTACGCGACATTCACGCCGAGCGTGTTGCCGCCGAATGCGGCGCGCTCCCGCGGCATTATGCGCGCACGCGGTCAACGCTAATGACGCGAGAACGGCCAGCGGCGGAATAGACTGTAAGGAATATTTGAATCTTTAATTCGACAAACTTAGTACATGTTCTCGTGTAGTTCCGTCTTACCAGCCCGGGCAAAACGGCGTGAAGCCTACCTTGATAATGTTATTTATATTACTGACAAAAGATCATATAAATATATACTCGTATCTATACGCTGTAATTATAATTTATTACAATTAATTGTTTTATGATGCTACGATGTAATTTTCAGTCTTTATTCATGACACTTTGAAACTATAGCTAATATGATAAAAGAGAGGTGAGATCCCTTTAGCGTTTAAAATTAATATTTTAATATTAAACTGGGCCCTGAAACAAGCCGAGAACGCTGAGAGACGTCACAGTAATTTATCTTCACTGACAGAATTAGTGAACTTGTAAAAAGTAATTGGCATAACATGTAAATTTCAACTCTTGGGACTACCTCGCCACGGTCAGGGGACGTAAGCTATTTTCAATGTAAATGAGACGAGACAGCTTAAAATTTATCTTCCGCTCTCAAACACTACAGTCTTGTGAATTTTCAGTAGAAAACATAGTCGAATATTTTTCGTTTTCCAGGAAATGACACCAGAGCGCATCGTGCGGGATTAATCCTCGGGGATAGCGGCGCATCTGTGACTGAATGTAGGATGACTTTCAGTCATATTTTTTATTATATCAACACGCTGACTACCTGACTAAGTAGACAGCACCGAGTGTAAGCATTTCTGTCTTTATACATAGAAGCAAGTCAGGCCTCTTGTATATTAATCATACCATAATCATTTACATCTTTTGCAGAGAAAATTATGTAACGACTGCAATCATTATGAATCTTTTATTTGTCTTAGCATTATAGAAGATTGTTTCATTTAGGATAGGAAAAGAAGAACTAACTTTATACCACTTCCTAAGAATAAAGCGCTCGGAAGGCGTGTCATATTTGTGATAGTTCTACTCTATAGCGAGGAGTGCAGAGAGCTAAAATGTATTCAGAATATCTGCGACAAATTTATGCAATGAAATACAACATTCTTTTATCGCATTTATACAGTCAATATCACTCTCATCTTACATTTTAGTCTGACAGAACAGAAGATTATATATACGCAGCATCCCCTTTGACAAAATCATCTCAATAACGTAGAAATTAAAGCTTTAACAAAATACAGATGAATGACTCTTCCGGGAACTCTCACTCCGGGAGATCGGGTTCAAATCCCTGGCGCGCACCTCTTAAAAATGTGTGTTTTAAGTTTAAATATCACTTACTATTACGATAAAAGAAAACATCATGAGGAAACCTTAACACATTAAGTCCAGAAAAAAATTGTTCTCAATATGTGTGAAGTCTGCCAACCCGCACTTGGGCAGCGTGGCAGACTATAGCTTTAACGCTCTTATTCTTGGAGGAGACCCATGTTCCAACAGTGGAACGATAGAAGGGTCGGTATCAACTCCCTCTGCCCGACCACTGCTAATGTAAAAAACAAACTGACGAGTGACAAACCATCTGCATATATTCAGAAATGTGGAGTATTTCTGAATACATGCTAACCTATTTCTGAAATTGACCATAAAAATCAATTTTAGAACAAACAATTTTGCCATTGTAACATTTCGTTCTCATTCCAAAGATATATCATTACGAAATGCTGAGACATGCCTCTTTGACTTACAATCATTATTAGTCCTACATCAAAACCAAACATTAATTATTAATACTTAGTATCCTCGAGGTCTACATATCCGGTGTTCATTGATGAAGCGGTAAAGCGCTTAGCACTTTATTTAATTAAATATTTTTTGTCCCATTACGGTGTGCCGCGACTTCATCACAAACCTATAATAGTAGCTTACGTTTGAAAGACACTTTCTAATTATTCTCATTGCAGTGAAAATATCAAGAATGTATACATAACGAATGCCTTGTTGGCCGAGTGGCTGCAAGCGCGACTGGCGAACAAGAGGTCCCGGGTTCAATAGCGTTTAGAGCACTATTGAATTTTCCTAACTTAGATTCCTAGTAATAACTCGCAGTCCGGGTATTTGCCTGGTGTATGGCAATAGGTTGACAACCTATAGTCCATAGTGGCACATAAACGTAACTGGTAAAACGTTGAAGTGTCTCCTCTGCCTATCACTTCGGGGATTACAGTCGTGTTACGTTTTTTTAGTTCTTACACTAAATACAGGTGGCTTGACCTATACTTTACAGCCACGCATGCAAGGTCGTCCCATGAGAGACATGATGTACCATAAACTTACTTAATAAAACAAAAAGCTCTAAATGTAAACATACGAATTACCTACTTCATTTAAAGGCCTAAGCTTTAAATTTTATGTACGAAGAATGGGATTACTGTACTAAAAAGAGTAGCATGAGTGTTAGATGAAAAACCTTTCTTATTCAAAGATTAAGTTAAGAAACCATGGGCGTTTTCAAATTATGATAATTGAATGTAAAACATGTCTTGGCGGTAAAACGGGACTATGCGTAAATAAGAGCGAATTCGTAAAATAATTGGGTGAAACATATACAATATAAACATACAGTACAACCCATCAGCTCCGAACTATAGAGGTTATTAGTTTTTGTCTTCTTCATTGTCACTTGCTTTGTTTAACCTGTTTATGCCTAGAGCATCCATTTACAGCCAACCTAACACAAAATTATTAGAGCAATAGGAATCATTCAAATTATATTTTAATTTATGCAGATAAATTAATGAGAAATTCCCGAGATCCAATCTTGTGAAGCATCAAAAAAGCAGTTACATATTAAACTGCTCCTGACCAAAAATAACCAAGCAAAAGCCAAAACAGATCTGACGGCGCACGTAAGACATCCATTTCACAAAAAACAAGCTCAAGTTTCGCGAACTATTTCCACAGAAAAACTAGTCCGCGACATAACTATTCTACCGTGGAACAATATCAGCCAGACAAAGACGCGAGACATGGCTCACGACGGTCATATAAATGGAAATTGTCGCGACTTAAGTTCGCGGAGTCGCTCACATTGCACCGGCTTCGGAAATGACACGGCGTGCGAGCGAAGTAAGGACGCGATGGAATATGTACCGAAAACTTTGAGCACCAGTGTTATCTATGAATTTTAGCGTCTGGCTTTACATGATATAAGAATCAAATTCAGCTGACGATAATGTGTGATGATTTTATTGAATGTAGAAGACGAGAAGTCCTCCAGGACCGCAGCAGCTGGAAATCCTTAATCTCCGCCTGACCCTAGATATAACATTATGTATGCAGTTAGCTAATGAAACGCAAACATACCATCACGCCTGAAGGAAGGAGAACGTTCTTTATAAACAATAATGTAACTACGAGTAGTACTTCAAATGTCCCATCGATTATGTTAGTTGCAAATGTTTTTTTTTTTTATAATAAGGAAGTAGAGGACAGGCATGCAGTCCACCTGATGGTAAGTGGCTACTGCCGCCTAT
>DWEI01002649.1:0-13990 GCA_018245875.1 Mysoria ambigua | reverse complement strand
CTATTTCTACTTTAACCAATTTTATAATATCTAAATTATTTTAACCAATAATTACATACTTCTACGGCTCCATAGCTAATTGTTATATATTGATTAAAAAATACATAGAATATTATGATGGAACTTCGATTTTTTTAATTTACTTCACATTATTTTTAATCTTTGTACTTATGTACAGTATATGATTACTTGTATTTTATACTTTTACCGCATACGAGTACATATCTCCTTAATTTTATCACATGAAGCTTATCTCAAGATATTTCTTTAACAACCTACCGTAAAAGACGACTTAGTACAATATCGTCTTGATGGAAACTCAATTTCTGCTATGAATACCATTCGAAAAAACTTATTATAATAAACCTGGTCATTTACTAACAGTTATATAAATAATTAAAAATAATAATTACGCAATATACAAATTGATTTTGAATAAATCTTGAATTACGAACAATTTTAACGGCGACGTTATTTACGAAGATTAGAATTTATGTTGACTTTTCTCATCTAAGCGGTTAAGTTAACAAGTGGAATACAAGTACAATGTTAAGTTCCACTCGAGGCAGATAACTCCGAATACAAATGTGTCCCACTTTACTTCGCATCGCGTTTCCGACTCTAGCGAAGTTTACGAGATAAACGGGTTACCAAAGTTAAGAGATTTCAACTCTGCACACTTTCAAACTTTGAAATTCTGTTATGAAACTGCAGAGCGAGTTACATATTTATGTACATCAAGGAAATAAATTCAGTGAACTAATGTATTTTATACACTTTATAATACCGCAACACCCGTAAGAATAATTTTTCACAGCGCAGACATGGCGTTTGGAGACAATTTTATCGAGTTTTGTGTTGTATCATCCCGTAAATAAGATGTAGATGTAGACGTGCAATTTTATTCGACGAACGCCTATTTGAAAACTTCCTTCAAAGACACGTCTTGTGTGGGAAAACTGAACGAAAACAAATCACTTTAATTCATTAACGAGATAACGAGTTTAAAAGGACAATTAAGTACAAAAAATGAAGATAAAAGACTACGTTTACTGATAACAAACGATGTGGAACTATTTACGACTTCCCCGACAATGACGTAGTAAGCGCGAACTTCGTAAACTGAATAGTGTTGATCGTTGCGAGTGACCGACGTACCTGAGAGTTGTTGCCGACAAGCACCGTGAACGTGTCGGCGTCGACGTCGTAGAGCGCCAGATCGCCGTTCGCGGTCCGGTACAGGATGTCTTTGCCTGCGACAGGAGAAAACAAGGCCGGATTAATATATGATCTGTATATCAATAAAGTTTAAAGGAATAATAAATTAATTGATTCTACACCAGATATATTTCTGAGTGATAAATGAGAACATTTTAAAATATGTATATGAAATAAACTGTAATCGGTACGTATCCTAAGAAAGTACTTAATTTTATTTGACATATACTAGAGAAAACATGCTAGATAAACTTTTGTGATATTGAGATAAATATAGTAAGCGTAATGCATTGAGACAAATTGTAATCACATATACCTGATGTCCAAGTGCCGTTGAACGAAGGCGCTGCAAACACACCGTTAATAATATCTTCCAATTCGATCAACGCCAGATCTTCCGGCGGCAGCGTCGTCGTGTCCGGTGGTGGTTCTGTCGTTGTTGTGGTCGTCGTTGTTGTCGTGGTTGTCGTCGGGGATGTCGGCACCGGTGATGTCGGCCCCTCCGTTGTCGACACCAAGTCATCAGCTTCTGCATTATCGCCCGTCAGTACTACCGCCAACGTCACCACAACAGCTATCACCACAACCATTGCAATACCACCGATTATGTACGTCAATCTCTTTTTTCTCTTCGTTGCGACCAGTACCTGGAACACCGGCTTTTGGTATATGACGCGTCAAACTCAAAACAAAACTATTTGTGATTGTAACAGACTAAGGTCAACCCGTTTAAATATTTAAAAAATATAAAAATATCTTTACATTTACGCTATACCAGTGTAACACACAGATGATCTTAACACCGAATAGATTTATCTGATGCAAGCAAAGATAAAATCACTACGCGATTTGGCTTTGAAGCATTGTCTTTGTGAAATACGGATTTAAAAATGTATGTCACTTGTTCAAGCGCACAATGGTCTCGCTGATAATCTCGAGGCACACTGAATGATATATCCATTCTAATTTGTTTCGTTCTTTTTTCTAATTGTCACTTAGTTACTCTATCAATATATGTTGAGGTTATCAATGACTGTGTCGGGAGTAATAGCGTAAGAGCCCACGACAACCACACTTGGTCATTTTATAAGAACTGAAAGTATTTCTGTGGGTGCCTTTACCACAGGTAAGAACGATGTGCAAGTATATAATTTGATTCGTGGTTACTTCCGCGGTAGTAAAGGTGTACAAAATAGTAACTTAAATTAGGTAAAGTATAAAGCCCATTTTTTTTTATGATAACATCATCCATTTGTTGACACTTAGTGCGGTTGCAACACCGTGCCGGACACCCCTAAACTTTAACAAATTTTAATTATAAAATATAGTATAAAAGCTGAACTTTATGATGTTACTTGGGGACCAATAAAAGATGTTACCTTCTTTAGCCGGACAGTTTTAATGTTTTCTGAATCTTGCCAAACAAGTCTGCTGTAAGAGCGAGCGCGAGGCGACAATTCAAGGGAGTGGGAGTGAGACGAGGCGATTAGACTATTGCGATCTTTTACTACGCACCATTTATCTTTCATATGGTATTATATGTATTGTGCATACTGGCGATCTAAACTAATAGAAAGCAAATAGTAAACAAACCACAGATTTTACGAAATTAATGTTTCATTTACTGATTACACAAACTTCGATAACATTAATTATAATAATATATATATTTTTTCCATTTTATAAGGTGGCCATGAACGTCATAAAACATTTTTTTATTCGAACTAAAAATCGCAGTAGGCCAAACGCCCATACAACCCTAATTCCATACTTGCTAATCGTTTTTACCCGTGTTAGCAACACCCATAGAAAATCTTTCTGCTTATATACAATGACTACGATCTGGCAGACGCGGGCTCTCGGGCTATAACGCTTGCCGTATTTATTAACTGTGGATCATTGACATTAGAACCGGATAGAGACTTGATTCGCACCGCTCTTGTTCGTCTCTATTAGTTGCCAATTTCTTGAGTCACAAATATTAATATTTCGGCATAAAATTTAAATATCATGATTAATAACTGATTATAGTTATTACAAGTTTTTTTATTATTAAAGTGTTTTTTCTTTAGTGGTCACTTGTATTTCCGTTAGCATTCACGTTATTTTGATCATGATTTTACCAATTATCGAACTTGGTCGCGTATCAAGATATTTATGTTGACATCAGATAAGATTCACTTGTACATTGACGGTACATTTGCTTTGATTACTACGTACCTGGTCGCTAGTGCCCATTTCCATGGTGGAGTTACTGTTATCCTGAGCCATGCTGACGTCGATTTTGTTTCACCTGGTGACAAAAAACATATATTTCATTCTTTTTTATTAACTTATTTACTCTGTCTCATATTCCAGTTGTTAAAATGGTATGAGGTGTGACATTCTCAACAAACGTATGACGTCAATTCACTGTTGCATTATGCATAAAATTAAAACAACAAAAGAAATATTGTTTAAAAGAGTTAAATGGTAATTAGATATAGATATTTATCTTAGATATCTCGCCCTTACCACCCCAATACAAAGTTGGATGTCGTTATGAAAATAACATGTTTAATATTATTTTTTAATATAATATTTATCTAAATACCATATACTGTGCCGCTCATTATAATCAATGATAAACGATCAGAAATAAAAATATAGCTTTCTTATAAAATTACTCTGTGAACAATGCAATTCGCTTCACCGTTGGTAGCTGAAATGTATAAATATTACCATCTGGGTTAGTAACGCGTGATCTGGTGAAGCATTACATCGCAACTGACCGCGTTGTGACTTATACTCGTTCATAGATCGTAGTTTCTTAAAAAATTAATAGTTCACATTAAATAAAGATATTGCTTATAAAAAATATTGCTTAAATAAAAATATTTTTAAGTAAAATTTAGAAGACCCATTCGAAATCCATCCAGTAGATATTCCGCGATGCTCGCGCAACGACAGATCTCTATCGTTTTATTTTATATAGATAACATATCAAATGCGACTTCCTTCTCTTTGATAGGAGTAGACCAGAGTTGAAATTACTTTTATACTACTTTATTACGACTCTTATTGAAGTTATTAAAAGACCATCAAGTGTTTGATAAAGTTTAACGAGTGTTGCGAAACTATAACAATTAGAACCAAATATTCAGCGTTGCCTCTCAAGAATTAAAATGCTTAGTAATATTTGCCGCTAACGGATTGTATCGATCGTCCATTCTTGGATTGACCACATTCGGCGTCGTTGATTATATTGTTCGTATTGTACAATTTTTACAAGGAAATGAGTACCTACATAAGTATGCAAAATTTTAGAAACAATCGTAGGTAATATTTCAGTTGAAAGTGACTTATCTAGAAAACAATCAAATATATCTCATCAAGTAATTTGTGGGGCGACATATTTAGCCGTAATTTAATTTATTATATCGTAGGTTTATGTATTTTTGTGCGCAAAAAAACATTATTTAATTTTCTACACAGTATAAAATAATTACTGCCTTAATGTTAATATCTGTATTTTTTTCAGAAGTTTGAAACGGTAAAACAAATCTGCTTTGAAATTGGAAAGTGGAAATTGATTAAGCGAAGGTTAAACGATATATCTAAATGAAGAGTGCTGTGTAACGGAGCAGCAATTAAATATAGTCAGAAGTACATTTCTTCCAATACACGAGACATGACACACATTGAAGACAAGTCTTTGTAACTTCCACATATGGTCGACATGGTCGTTATATTAAAGAGTCCTTCTGCAACATCAGCCCTTGGATACGATTAATGAATTGAATCAAATCTACACCTAATTTATTCCGGTTAAATAACTTCCTCTTTTTCTGTTTAATTTCCATATATTCCATTAATAGACGATGTATGTCCTCAGTACTGTTACAAATAACACAATTGAGAAGAATGTGCATTTTTCATAAGAAATGCAAAATTTGACAATGGAACATGTCTTGATCGTAATATTATATATTTTTAACATAATTTTCCACTATAGCAATTATCATCAATCCGGCAGTAACGAGACGGCTCACAATGAATAATGTAGTACCAAATGCCTTTTGTTTTGGATTACAAGTACGTCTCAACACTGAAGTCATAAAAGGTTTTTCCTTTCCTTTTGGGAAGTCTCAGGTCATTTGCGGGACGGAAGTTAGAGTAATGACGCCACAGGGAACGTCGGCGCTGCGGCGGAGATAGCATTGTCTCGTAACTTGTACTATTATCAAAGAGATACACCACAATAACAATGGGAAATAAACTTCGAGGCTTCGGGATATTTTGATGAGAAGCGAGTACTTGTCATGTAACGAAAGTAATATTTAATTTGGTTTTAAGGAAAAACCTCGTACTTTTCGGATCCGTTTTATGAGATGCGAAGAAATAGAATCATCTTAATATTGGACACGCGTAATGACCAGTAAGTATTTTTTAAGTACTAATGACAAGTAAGTAAGTAGTTTCATAACAATTTCGGTACGTGAAACGTCGCGCGACGTACATAAGCCTTAACATACATTTCAGGATCATATCTTGATATCAAACGATATCGTCCAATAATACGTTAATCTGCAGTCCATAACAAAAATTATTGTCGCCGCTGCGTTCAATCTTATCTGCCCGCGATACTAATAAAATTTGATGTCGTAAAATGACTTACTTACATTTTGTACATTTTAAATAGGTATGTAGTTCGTTGTATCAACCGTACGATTAGGTACACAAATTTTCAATTCTGGTAATGAATTAAAAATATCATATCAATTAATAGAGTATCGCTTTTGAGTTTCATTCCGTGACCAAGAGAGAGAAAAAACGTAAGTTCAAAAAAGACTGAGAGAGGGTTTGAATATTTCACTTCTCTACGGCCGGATGTTTTTACAACACTCGAACACTACTAAGTTCTACGTGATTTAGCTGCAATAAATATTCATAATATACGAAAACCTTCAAAGCAGAATCACATAGAAGTGACAATAACAAGCCATTGACATTATATAAAAATACTTATAAATTAAATAAGCTTTTGTTTTAAAACAATGTCGTTAAAATATTTATATATGAATAACGATAGCCTAGTTAGGATTGAGGCCTCCGACTATTTGGGTCTAGGATTCTAATCCCGACGCGCAGCTCTAGATATACTAAGTTACGTGCATTTTTAAAATCAAATATTAGCTGCGAGAGCGAAGCTAAGTACCGTAAGAAAAACTTTGCACAGCTTATAAATGTCTTCATACTGTCTACGTTATATTCAAGTAAGGTGTTGAGAAATCTGTGCCTTAAACTATATTTCTTTGATTTGTTTCTTCTCTTCTTTGATTCTGCTTTTATTGATTTAATACTGTAAATGAATCGTATTAATAATTCTGTCTAGTACGAAGATTCAGCGCTTTACATATATTATAAGCCAATATTAAAGGTTGATTGGTTGTCATTGAGTTTGTCCGTGTGCTTCAATGTAAATTCTTCACTGAATATTTTGTTAACACGGTATTAATTACGGAGAGTCAAACAAGCATAGCACCTAGAAATATAGAACTAAGTAAAATGTATCTATTTATGCAAGGTGTCCAAACAAAATGATTATAAAGTTTCATTTTAAATGAATACTATTAAATCATCATTACGTATCTTCCAAGTAGGCTAATATTGTAAAAGTCGTACATATTAACTCATTAATATAGGAAAATAATTAAGTACAATTAATTAAGCACAAGTAAAAATTACTATGTCAAATACATATTAACACACGAATATACTAATAATAATTCTATTTTACCAGAAAAATCTCCACTGATCAGATTGTTCATACGCTTTGAAAAAGGTTTGTTACAGCCGTTGGCGATATAAATCGATTTGATTGGCATCAAATAACTTTAATTCGAATATTGTATAACACTTCAACTTGCACTTACCACACTGAAAAACAAAAGAACACAGCGGCCAGTGGCCGCGCTCCAGCCACACTAATTTCGCCAGGATCCATGTTATATTAAGATATGCTTATCTTTATAAATGATAATAAATTAAATAATTTACTATCTGATCAATTGAAGGTAAATGATAATATACAAATGGTAATCCGCCTACCTAGAAATGTAGATAACAAGAAATAAACGTGAAAGAATAATGTGTGGTATAGAAAAAAATAATTTTGAAATTTTCACTTTTCATTGCAAAGCACAGAGTAACCAGTAACTATGTATGTATAATAACTATGTAGTTACTCAACAAAATAATAATTTTATGTAATCTCTACATGAAATTTTCCAAAAAATTGACTCTCATCCATTGACCATCAGGGGTTCTTCAATGCACTGCAAACGTATTCCAAGATTATTGAGGACTTTAAAATAATATCCTATGATGTACCTGGTGTAACTTGTGAGCGTAATACAGTCCCAATATAGCAGACATGTGTAAGTTTACGCCTGTAATGTAAACGCGTAATATTACCCGACCGCGTAAGTTAAACATTACTAATGATTTTAAATATTACGCAGAGAGGTTGCACGCACATACGAACTGTTCAGTTAACTTGAAATATAGAACTAATATAAACTTTATGACCTTTCATTTCCGGTCTATTCACGGAAAGTCCAAAAGAATGTGAAGTCGGAAAGTTTTTCATGAAAAAAACTTTTTTATTCCCGTCAATATATCACAAGAAAATTTGGGTTTTACATTTTTTTCGGTATACTGTCTTTTATATGATATCGCAGTTTTCACTTTAATATGAAACTATCATTATTATGTAAACCTGAAATACAATAAAATAGAAGTAATCATCCACTTTTTTCGACAGACAGGAAATTGGTTTCGAAATTGATAAGTTGGCAATTAATTGCTTTACAGTCGCAGAAGGTAAAATTAAATACTCGACAATATCTTTGCAAGCATCTGTTAAATTGTGTCAAGTGAATAGAAGCTTAACCTAACCTAACACGATCTGACATAACCTAACATAACGTTACGTTTACTCTAGTGTAATATTAGTTTCACACTAATCACTAATTTGAGACTAAAATATTATAAGCTTGTTATATAAGCATTTTATAATATGGGTTTAATAACTAACCGCCTAGTGGGTCGAGGTGCTGCAAGAGAGATTGTTGATCAAGAGATCCTGGATTTGTTCCTTGGGTATTTCTATTTTCTAATATCACGCCTGTAATTCCCACAGAGGTAAGCAGAGGAAAATGGTACACTCCCACGTAAGGGATGTGCCTATTGTCATACACAATTATAGATTCCGAACCACTACTAGAAATTTCTTCTAGAAAATGTAACTTAGATATATCTAATAGTATCCAAGATTTAAAACTAAGACATCTCAAATAGGTTTTGACTGTTAACTACTGTTTAGGTTGACCAATAAATAACTACTTTGAAAAACTTTATACCTTTATAAATCGTCGAAGGAAAATTTTTGACTTCGCGACAATTACATCTTATACGTTGTAGCAAGATTTCGATTATCTTTTTATTTTCCAACCGTCTTGTAACGATCAGTGAAAACGTGCAAATCAAAAAACCTCAATTACCTCGATGTGAGTCGGACAACACTGAATTAAGTGGCCCGAAATTCGAGAAACAACGAGAAAGTGGAGTACAGTACATACTACGTTAATGTCCCATTCGTGTCGTACACACATGCACACTATTTCGTGATTCATACCGGTTTAAACATTCACGCACAAACAAACACACGCATACTTCAATTGCACTGTTACCACACGTTTCTGTCCTTACGACGACAGTGACCGGAATTATAAATCGACGCATTGGACCTGCGTAACTTAACCGCTTGAACACTTTCTAACTGTCCATTACATAAGACGCGTCGATGTCTGCGTTAAATATTGTCAAGCAGATAGCTCCGTTAGGAACCTCCATCAATGTTACTTACTGAACATTGCTTTCGAATTAAAATGACTATGATAGCATTATAAAAAAACAGTTTCAAAATTTATTTCATGTAACAACTACGGCATACGTAACATCAAGCCTTTAATCTCCAAACAGGTAGGTAGAGGGGAGAAGTACACGCCACGCCACGCCACGCTTCATCAGTTGCGTTTACGTCCAACTATGGGATAGGCGGTGAGCCCGTTGCTACACGCCGGGCCGAGCACATACCCTAATACCGAGCCATTACTCGAAAATCTAAGTTAAAAAAATTCTAATAGTGCCCGATCCGAGATTTGGAGACAGGACCTCTCGTTCAGCAGTCAAGCTACGAGTAGCAACCATCGAGTCAACACACAAATTAATCAATAAAAAATGAACACCAAAAAACTGTTGTAGCCTTCGTCCATTTAACAATATACTCATGAATATCATTATCCCTTTAATATTCATTCGTTGCACACAGGTCTTGTTCCAGGGTGAGAAGGGTTAAAGGCTGTACTCTGCGACTTTACACGCCATATGGAATATTATGGAGCACCGTAAGGGTATAGTTTTCCTCGCGGCGTTTAGTCTTTAACCTTACAGCAAGGGATATTTAATTTTATAAAGCAGTTATTTGTTAAGAAACAGGTGCGCGCCAGGATTTGAATTTAAGTAATTTTTACGCTTACAATTATGTAGTACACAAGATATATTGCCAATAATTTGTATAGTTAATAATACATATTTCACAATATATAAATATTAATATTTATTGTTATCACCATTCAGTTATCAACTGCCCTAGAACCAATTTGTGTTCAACGTAATTGAATACAAGTTTGGTTGGTAATTTTACGACTGGCAGCTAGTATGACGTCAGTTCACGATACAGTTATCTTGCCAGTCGAGCCTGCACCGTCCACCACCTCGCAAGCGCATGCTTTGATGTCCACGTATCCATTGATAGTCAAAATGTGTATTTCTCATAATGTTTGTTATCCATGTGTCGATTGTTAGTTAAATTATATATTTCTTACAGTGTTATCGTTAATTTAATTATCCGTATTAAATTATTCCTGTACAGGAATGCCTCGTTGGTCGTGTTGGTTGCAAGTGCGACTGCCGTTCGTGAGCTCCTGGGTTCAACTCCCGGTTCGTGCAGTACTAAATTATTTAGATTAAGATTTTCCAGTCATGCCTCGGAGTTTGGATATCTGGCCGGAATATGGCAATAGACAATGACACCTATTTCACCGTTGGACGTAAACGTAACTGTTAAAAAGTGGATGTATTCTACATTCCTCTGTCTACCTCTTTGGAGATTACGAGCGTGATGATATATTTTTGTATTAAAGTATTTTATTACAAAAAATATTATTCATCATGTGATTGAACAACAATTATAATTATGTAATTTTTGAGTTAAGTTTTTTTTCTCATCAATTATTGTTATCTAATTATAACTTGGTCATTGTAACATTGCTGTATTTTCACAAAATAATATCACAAAAAATCCTAACACTGCAATACATTTTTCAGTAACATTCACTACCGTATATAATGAAACGTAACGACAATTTCAAAAATATCGGAAACTGACCACTGAATACAACGCACACTGTTCGTATTAAAATTTTCAACAAACATTTACATAAGTAAATCTATCAATGGCATAAATATCTCAAAACCGATAAACGTAATACTATCGATAACTGTATTTGTGATATTTCCAGATGAAAAATTGACGAGCTGTACCAAATGAACGTGCTTGCGAATAAAATTACTCTGTACGTATTCAAATTTGTGAAATTGCCTGATAATAATTTATTCCCGGCGTAACGTTAAATATCACGAACGTTTTTTAAAGGATATTATTGAAAAATATTTACATTATGAAACAACGAAAAACAATTATGCTTCGTAAACGAAAACGCCACCCTTAAATTGCTTTGAACTGAAATTATGAACGGAAAATTTTCGTTGCCTCTCTTTTTGAGTATCTATCAGTGTAACTTCAAGCCTGTAATACCTGAAGAGGTGGGCCGAGAAGTGTAGTACACTTTAACATTTCACCAGTTACATTAATATCCTATCATTAAACAGACGGTGAGCCTATTTTCATATACCAGGCACGAACTCTACCTCTAAGCTATCCATTGAAATTTCGAATAAGATAAATTCAATATTATCCGACCCGAAGAGTGAACCCGGGAATTTCCGTTCACCAGTCGCGTTTGCAACTCGACCAAAGCGGCGATTAGCATAAAAGCATCCTCATTAATATTTCACGAAATTACATAAGCAAAGGAAAAATAATTTGTTTTTTAGTTAATTATATATAGACCAACAATAATAAACTACGGATAGCAAAAATTGCTCAGGTATCTGAAAATTAATTTCTAATTGCAAAATTGTGTTCCAGGTAACCAGCTGTGCTGCTGAAGATAACTAGCTTTAATTAAAAACTGAATACAATATAAATATTTTTTGAAATCTAACACTTTCAGATTAGAGAGGAAAAACAAAACGCTTTTAGCTTTATTGTGTCATACATAAATATGTAGGTTAGATATGTATCTGGTTTTATTGTACAATTTACTGAAGTATAATATATAATTTTACATTCCTACATTTATATGTATACGGCCTATAAATTGTTTTCACTTAGCATATTATGCTTGCTTACAAATCTCTACATCGTAGTTTATTTCTCAAATTGAAAACTCCTAACACAGCTTTCTCTTAAGCCTTTTGTAACATAAATAAATCAGAATTTCCGATGCGCGCTGAGGCACCTGCATTGTCAGACGAGACATTAATAAATAAATCATACAAACGTACGTGAATGCGATACTTAATGCTGTAAGCTGGGCCGTTAAAGAAACGAATTTAAAATACGAGTCGTAGCAATGCGAGTAGAGTTAGCAAAAACGATCATCAATGTTTTTTCTTATTCTGTATCATATGTACGTAGTAAAATTTGATGTATTATATGTTATATTGTGAAATAGGTAATGCAACAAGTAACAACATAAAGATATAAAAGATAAACATATAGGTACATGTTTACATATATGTATATGTATTAACAAAATGGTCAAAAAAGAATCTTGAAACTTATTTCAGCTTAAACAAGTGTGAATAAATTTTGACTTTGCTATTTTCTTTAATTGTTATCTATTTGCTCATTTTATCCCGGATTATTGAAGCGTATCAAAAACTCAACTTTCAAGTTTTCTAAGAAGTCACGCTCTGATTTCTCATTATATCTATGCTTACTATTCATTCAGATGTTAATAAAAATGTTTTTCATCTCCCTCAGTCCCAATAGATGACGTCACTAAATGTCTATATTTATTAATAACCCCTAAAAGTAATTTAATACCTGTTAGGTTTCATTAACCATAAAAAATGGAAACCTAATGTTACGGCAATATTTAATTGCAGTGCAGACAACAGTGTGTGATTGTTTGCAAGTTAAATAAGTGTTTTAATGGCTTTCTTTCTTTAATTTGCAAATAGCATTCATTCGATTAAGTGAAAATCGTTATAATTGTACACAAACAATAAATTAATACTCCAATTTTACGTTTTTTTTTTTTCACTTTGAGCTTCTCTCTTTACCTCTTCATTAACAATCAACAAATATTCATTGACAGTACTTTTATTCTAGTAATATTGCATTCGAAGTTATTCAGTCGAATTTTCACCAACGAAAACTCGCTACTGAATCAAACGTCTGTCCGTCATTCCATATATAATATTGGGACCCGTTAATTGCGAGCACGTGTATTTCGTCGCGCTGCGTCGTACAACAGATGGAGTTACTCCGAGCGGGCGTCTATCCGTGCGATGAAAGCGAACGTAATTCGCTCAAGGCAAATAGGTCGTTATTCCTCATTACTATCATTATATGGATGTCGCATACAAATTGTGCATCAAGGCGTTTTACGAACAAACAGAAACTTGTGTGACGATAAAATAAAATTAATTTTTGACTACCGCGTTGCATTGTGATTGCAGGCGTGACTGCCGATCGTCCCGATGGGTTCTGGGTTCAAATTCGGACTCTATCACTATTGGACTTTTATAATTTATATTTTCTTGTAGTCGCTCGGAGTCCGGATTTTCTGCCCATTGTATGGCAATAGGCTCAATACCATTTCCATAATAGGACATACGTAGCTCATGAAAAGTGCGACACTACTCCACTGCGTACCTCTTTTGGAATGTCAAGCATGATCTTATATTTTACGAGTTGCATTATGCAGCATTTATTGTAGCAGAACTCAAACAAACGTTCGGTAAGGTTTCGACAACACGATTTCGACAATATCGGTTCACAACTGGCCAACGATTTCACAACGGTATCCCTCCTATGGACGACGGCTTAAGAAATCCGCACCATTTGTAATCGTTTGATAGCGATCCCTAAGTCCGTGGAAGCCCTTCAGACCGATTTATTAAACTTCCGACAGATGACTTCTTCGCCAGTAAATGGATGTATACAGTAATCCGCAAGTGAATAGGATTGTGTTATCATAAGCTCTTTGTGGGCGCTATGAATATTCATACGTTAGCAAATATGAACGAATATCTTTGAAGTCCTATCCTAGATTATCTCAGTAATGATTTTCGATGATGAACTTTTTTAATCGTAGCGTAATCGTCTTGCTAAAGTTGAGTACTGTGAACTATACTCTAGCAGATAAAGCTTAAATGTTTTCTCTATATAGATACTGTAATGAAGCCTATGACAAATTGCAGTTGTATGTATTTGAAAAAAAAAATGTCACCCTTTTACACAGGCTCCGCCCAACTTTCTTCACGTTAATTGTTAACAACGTTTGTTAACATTATCTTACATGAAATGTTTTTA
>DWEI01002648.1:0-13990 GCA_018245875.1 Mysoria ambigua | reverse complement strand
CTATTGCCATGCATCGGGCACATGTCCAGACTCCGAACCACTACCAGAATTCTATTAGAAATTTTACCAGATTTTCTTGTAGAAAATCTAGTAGAAATTTTCTAATTAGAAAATTTTGTAGCGTTCGACCCGGGATTCGAACCCGGGACCTCTCGATCGGCAGTCGCACTTGCAACCAACACGACCAACGAAGCAGTCGACTGTCACTGTAATCGGTTGTTAGATTTGTGTTTATTTCGTATCAAAATGCCTAAGTTGTTTTTTATTTACTCTTTTCTCATAAAAAAAGTCGTCTAGTGGCCTTTTCTGGCAGCCAAGCCGCGTTGGTGATTGAAAATTGTGACATGAATCTTAAATAATATAAGAAAGAAACAGAGAAATCGGTTGAAAACTGCAAAAAGTATATTGTTCTTTTAAAGGTCAAATAAACTTGCTCAAACACTCTTGAATTATTTATGTATTTCACGATCAGACTGAATTAGTTGTAAGTTTTGTTCTTTAATAATTTACAACTCCGTCTTTTCGGGTCTGTTCGTTTTCGTGTAACCCTTTACAAAGTACAAATAATAATTCGTGAATGGGAACATTTTTATACGACTGCCAATGAAAGTGAATAAATAGGCTTGTTGCGTGGACAGTGGGCAAATGGATGCGTCAGTATATCTGACGCGAGCCGTAATGGATTTTATATAATATTTCACATATTTTTGTTACGGCAAAAAAGTGATGTAAATCGTACTATAAAATTGCTATATTAATTGAACGTATAACATGGAACGTAAATATATTTTTGCTACGTTATCTGTGCAATTTACTGGCTTTGATTAAGGAAATTAAATTAAACTCGTCAAGAAGAGTTCAGTTAATATTTTACTACATGTAAAAGTTATGTAAAGTCGCGTTGCAATACTAAATACGATGGTGGTAAGCCTGATTGATGATTGCTAGACAGCTGAAGATGAGTTAGCAGTTCTCCACGAAGACTTGCGCCAAGGTATTCTAGGTGTACTAGACTTCTAGACTTAAAGTGAGATTGTTGATTATCGCACTTTGAAAAGTTTTTTTTTAATGAATCCTCTACGAGTTTGGAGGGTGATCAAGTCATAATTTTACGATGGTGAATAATTTCACCATTACGGCGATTTAGACGGCGTAAAACATTCACAGAGACGGCGAGTTATTTAAAAACTAATTACATCACGAACGGAGCACCGCTTGAAGTCGACGAGGCCGGTCAAATTGATGGCCGCCACCAGCACGACCGGCGACATGAAACCGTTTTAATTAATTAAGTCAGAATTTAACAAGTTACAACAGCATCTGCAGCGTCCTCCGCCGGCCGACCTACTGAAACTTTCCTTCGATCCAGCGAAGAGATCTATCTTAACCAATTACTGGTTCATATTTTTGTCACGTTTGTATCGTAAATTTCATAAAACTCCCTACTCCATGGTGCGACGTAAACGTTAATAACGAAACGAGGGAGTTGACCACACTCTACTGCCTACCTCTTCGGGGATCACAAAAGTGATGTTTCGCTTTTATCGTTCATTACATTTAACAAACCTGCCCACGAGTTGATTGCGATGATCGAGTACATTAATTATTTCTGGCAGTTTTACTCTGGAACGTGGGGCGCATTCTACAAAATCGACTTTATTAGCTCTTGCTAGCGATCATGATAGATAAGTAGATACACAGCGAGGGGTTGGGAAATCAGAGACAATACGAATCCCAGACTCTTCAAGAGTGTACTGGGAGCACAACGCCTAAACACCCATCCCGCCGAGCCGCGCTGGCCACCACTATAGCTGGTACGGTTTCTCCTAAATGATGTGAACTGTTTCGTGCAAGTTTTGTCCACCGTAAGCACGCGTACTGTGGTACTACCGCGTATCAACAATGCAACGTGTAACCGCCGAACGTCCACTTACCGCTCATTAGCGTCGAGTCGGATCGCGGCAGCATACGCTGGCGCGCGGCCGAGCGCGGCCTACGGTCACTGCGTATGGGTGCGCTGATTGTTCTGTGGCGCGTTCGTCTAAAGTCGCACAGTACGGTAAGGATATTAGGTAGCCACGTAGAATTCGAATAGATGACGTCAGTGGCTGATTAAGGCCAAAAAAACAGGGTGTAGTTATTTCCAGTGAAACATGTGTTCAGCTTAGTTCGAAAATGGGGTCCGATATTTTAAATTTACATTACACGAAATATACCTACTGAATGCGTCTTTTGAACTTTGATCGTTTCGTGGCGTTACGAGATTTTAATGACGCGAGTTTTATACCTACTCGTATACACAGACAATTCTGAGTCATTTGTAACTCTTTGATGCCTATTCCACTGGTAATATTGCAAATTTTCAATCTGTTTCTTCTTCTGTTACATAAAGTAAACATAAATATTTCTAGGTTCCGGGTCACCAAATAAGTAAATGTAAATTGAAATGCGTATATTTACATAAATTTTCAATTTTCTTGGTAAAAACATATTAAAACAGAACATTAACAGACAGCAGCTGCCTCATCGATCGTCTTGGAGTTGTGTAAATTACATTTTCTAGTAGCAACTCGAAGGCTTCATGAGTGCCCGATGTGTGGCAATAAGTATGGCACCACCTATCCTGTCCTAGTAACTGGTGAAACGTGTGAGAGTCTTAGCTTACCTCTTCGGGGATTACGTTCATAGTACTACGTCAATAAATACAAATATGTCAGCTTTAAAATGAGTGGGTTTGGACTTTTTAGAACAAAGATATTATCAGTATATCATCGGGTCTGATTCAAAGACCTGGACAAACCTGGCGTTCCTCCCGCAGTCCGTTCTCTTATGAATATTCTGTTATTCTTACGAAGTGAAGGAAGGATATTTTTTCAAAGAATCATCTAAATAAAATATAAGAAACGTAGAATGGACGAAAAATTCCAGCCCTCGGAGAGGTAGGTGAATGTAGTGAGTTGCTCCTCGCCGCTCATTCCGAGGAGTTTAATGACGCAGCCCGAGAGGCCCCCGACAGGCTTTGACGAGCCGAGCTTGAATACACTCAGATGGTCAAGTCAAGGCTGTGTGTAATAAGACTAGGCGCAGACACTAAGGAAGAGAAACCTTTTGAATGAGCAAGGTGAAACGTCTAAATGCGACGCTGAATGACTGGCGACGAATGTAGATAAATGTGTATTGCATTTACTTCGTACGGTCGTAAGTGTTATGGGAGAACAATCTTAAAGTCGAGAATTAAATATGAAAAACATGTGCGTGGCAGCTAATGCTGTGTTATGTTACAAATCAATAAACATATGGTCGTGGGTTCGATTCCCGGCTCCTGTATTTTTGGGTTTTTATAATTTAGATTTCCTAATTAAAATATCTAGAAGCGAATTAGACACTGGATTTTAGTTATATTCAAAATTAAGATTGAAAACGGACTCAAACTTAAGTTAGATGAATTTTTTCCGTGAGTTTTCTGTAACTTTTCAGTGAGGAAGATGAAAAGAATCGCAATTATAATAAAAAAAGGGTCTATAATTAAAAACGTGGTCTACAAAACAACTGTGGTAATCACAAAACTTTCGTCCGTAATTATTAATATTTGACTTTCCCTCTATTTCACATTTTCTGTTTAATGGAAATGAAATTCACGCATTAGAAAATTTAAATGTTTAACATCAAAACGTCCAACCGTCCAAGAAAATTCCCTCTAAGTATAGTGGGATTACGGAGACGTCGTGCAGAATTCAATAAATGGCCCGCTCACGGTCGGCGCGGGGCGTCGATTAATCGAAGGGCTTATTGATGTAATATTAATCGATTGCGGCCCGCGACACCTGACCGAGGACGGCGTCCTCGAGCTATGGAGACCGTTGCAACATACAAGTTAAACCTCGTGGATATTTGCCAGAGTTGCAGCCAGATTTAGGCATTGCTCACGCCTTTTATGCTATGTCTGTTGTGCGTGAGCTCAGGAGATGTAGCCATCCAATGTAATATATGTACCTACGCATCTACATATGCAATAAGATCACCTAGAAACAAATTTATTCTTTTGAAAACGTCATACAAAATGTTATCCAAGCGGCTATTATATTAACCATAGTTTTTCCCTCACGTGTAACCGCTTACTAAAATATTTACCAACCAGTATTGAATATCGGTAAAAATACTAGATATATAGGACTAACTAAATACGCATATCAATACTGACAAAATAGTGTAGCAATAGGAATTTACTCAGACAGAGGCAGACAAACTGAATGATTGGCTTGAGACAGCACTTCAATCATTCGTCAGTTGAGACACAAGCGTGTGGGTGGCCAATGTGCACTTGATGTGAGCTGGCGTGTGCGATAAAAAGGCGTCACCTCCAAAGTACGTACAGCGGCCCTATCGCCAAAAGCACTCGACGCTCTGTACCACGCACGACCGGATGGCCAAAATGAACCCGTGTCGCCGCCGATAAGCCTCGAGCGCTTACGTCATCCTATCAATGAGCGCACCGGTAATCTGATTTTGTTTTTACATTGCCGATAAGCTCACGGCTCTAATTAGAACCACGCTCATCGATACCAGCTAGTGACACATCTATAAGTACCTATAACTTTTTGTTTTTGTATGTGGCAGTGCTTAACTTTACTGAATGGTTTTTAATCCAAGTATGCTACGCCCTAGTCTTGTCTTCCTTACCATCCGATGAGACCTGTGTTTGGTCGCGAGGCTATTGCTATTAAAATAATAATTGTAGTGACTGTCGCACAATAATACGCCACATTTAACGTTGTTACATTATTGCAATATACCATATTAGACAAACAAGTAAGAGTAAAATTGTCTGTTTCAATGAATATATCTTTTTTTCCGAACAGCATAAGACAACTCACTATGTCAAGACTGCAGCAAGTACCAAATGTAGACCAGGTCACGGCGAACTTAAATTCAATGAAAGTGATAATTTGGACCAACGTGATTTTCAAGGCATTATTTCCAAGTCTCGAGGAATGCCTGTCGTTCGTAATTTGGTGCCTCTACCTGCCACATTGGTCTCTGTCATGGCAGTAATATAACAACAGCAAGAGAAACTTTAGCGTGAGAGTGCAACTAGTTCTAGCCCTCAATTATTGAAGTCTGCAAAGTACTGAAACATGACGAAACCAACGCGAGCAACCGTACAAGCGCTAATGCCGTCTGGAGTCGATACAAAGAGTTCGTTGTACGGGCGAGCGAGATCCGTGCCACTCATTTGGGTCAGGCCGGCTCGCGTTGTGACCGCTTCGAACGTTAATACTTACTGACGAGGGGCCAATTGATAATAGCTGGGAATGCAATGTAGAACCCATGTTTCAGATACGGTTTGCTTAAAAATTCGATAGCGAGTTTTGCTGTTTTTGCCTTTAAATTATGGTAACTTAGAATATGTTTTCACGTAGTGTCTGATAAAGCAATATTGAAAATGTAGATACAAATATACCGGAGAATATTTCATAGACAATATGATATGTCACAGACAAAGCGTGGGAGGCGATGATGGGTAAATGTCACTGTCAACTGGTATGACAAGAATCGTGTATGAATATCTGATTAATGCAAATCAATAAGAAGATAAAACGACATCACCAGGATTTCCGATCGTTACTGAATAAAAACTGGCATCATCCTATAAACTTGTCCGTATGAGGGCGGAAGATGTCAGCGTACCGGGGTGTTATACGGAGCGACTGAACAGACAGCTAGCGGATGAATGCGCAGCAAAAACCTGTCAGTGGAGCTCTCCCTGACCGGCGGTGAACCGAAGAGAAGCTGGTGATGATGTAAAGACAAAGGCAGATCTTATATTTACCGGTACAATTTAATAACAAAAGGTCCTAACAAGACGATTAGTTCGGAAAACAGAACAAATTTTGGTGCCAATACAACAGATATTTGGAACGTTTCAATAAAACTAACATTTTGTTTCTTTTATGACGGCGCTCGAGAATCCTGTGGCTATAAAACATTTGAAATCGAGAATAGCCTTTACTGACGTTTAACCGTTTTATTTAAAATACGGTCAAAAGTTGCTGTACACTTCGCGCTGGTCTATTTAATATGTCCTGACACGGGGAATCAGACCGTCTAAGGAAATGGAAGTAGAAAGGAATGCCATTATAATCCCAAGAACGTCAATGACCTCGGATGCCAACCACTGTAGCAACAAAGGCGTAATAGGCTAGACATGTTCTGGGTTTGCGCGACATCCCGCATGTTGGGGGAATATGCTTGGGGTCGGAGCGCTTGTGACGTCACTCAGACCGTAGCCCCCTGTACCATCTAAAGTAGAGTATTTCCTCTGTTTAACTAGACAGTTTCCTGCTAAGACTGTTATATGAGCTCACTTGTGTTTATGAAAAGTTTACTACGTCACTAGCCATCAGATTTGTCCGCGGTCACAATTTTGTTTTAAACTGTTGCAACATATTATTACTCATTCACTATCAGAAACTTATGTTGGAGGTTGTCCTGAAAATTTTACAAGTATCAACAAAATGAGTACATCGACTTTGACATGATAATCTTATTAACATTAATAATAATAATAAAATAACGTAACAGCTCGCCTCGTAACTCCCCGAACGGATGGTCAGAGGCGTGTGCTACACTCCAACGTTACGGTATATGAGGATGTGGAAAACTGGGCACATCAAGTTGAAAGTGCTCAATAACTATTGGCCCGACCCGGGGATCGAAAGCAGGTCTGTTTGACCAGCAATTCTGTAACCACTAGACCAATGTGACAGTGCGCAAGAACCAGACCATTGTTACAATAGACGAAATAGATTTAATAGGTAACGTGAATGCCTGGAGAAACGAGTGACAGGTGTCAAAAAACAGAGAAATATATTACAGAATATCGTTCACCGTTACGATTCGTTCAACCGTTCACCATTCGCTTCAATTGCGAACATAATACGCCAATCGGGAACACGTCAGCGGTTCCAGATCGAAAAATCACATTTCAAATTGTAATTTGTTAAATCTCGCAGGTGACATGTTCATTATTGTGTTTTTTCCTTGGCGTCCATTTCCAGCCGGGACGCACAAAGAGGACGGACGGCCGGGACGGAGACGTGACGTTCGCGAGCCGCGTCTCATTACTGTCACCCGTGCCATTGGCCGCCGCGGTGCCGCCGGGATGTCCCGAGAGCAGCGCGAATGAAATACACGTCGCAAAATGAACGATAACAAACGGCTTTCAAGAATATAATAACATTTTATTCGATGAGGATACCCATTCTACATGGTTTTTCATTACCGTAACCGTACGTTAATAACTAACTTCGAATTTAGAGACGTGTTATTTACGGGAAAAACGTTTAATAAACATTTGGACAAAGTTCCGTCACGCGTTAGGTACCGCAACCACAAGAGCTCGCTCGAAAACAACATCGACCAAGATTAAGAATAATGCTGTCTATATCTTGAAGTCCACGTATAACTTATGATTAGTGGGCGTGTACCACGCCTACCCTCTATCGCCTCTGTCTACCCCTTAGAAGAAATATAGACGAGGTATTATTATACCACGTATTTGATAAAACTATAAAGATAGCATATGACCCTAGATGGTTTTTGTAACTGGTTCATTTTAAATTTCATACTTATGTGAATGTTCATATATTATTATTTACTGTAACGTAAAGTTAATAGGTACGGTAAGTACCTCTCGTGATATAATTTTCTACTAATCGTTGATCATCAAAACAACCTTTTGGTCGTTCCGCCCGCGGACGAGAGACGTTAGGGCCGCGGCCCGCCACGACGGCCGAGTGCGGGTTAGCAGACGTGAATAAGGCTTGTCTACTTATTTTAAACAATTTGAAACACCCATATGTTATAAGACTAATTTTAGTGGATTTTTTTTAAATGCTGCAATGTGTAGTGTTGTTTTAAATAACATTGCGAAGGACTCTAACACGTTCAGGTCTCTAAGCTCACTAGCGCCAATAATCCATGGAGTTCTAGAAAATTCGTAGAGATTAATTATTATTACAATTTAGACATATCGATTTATTTTTGAAATTTCGTGTAAAGTGTAATAGGGCTTATTTAACGTGCCTATCCGACGCTGCTGGCTATCGTTGTTGAAAAGTTTCACTGCCTTCAGACTAGACTTCGTTAGATGAAGCACAGTTATATTTAGTTCCAAGTAGTTTATAACAGGTAACTAATAAACGTCACGTTTCGTGTACATCACTCATTATTTCATGTAACTTAAGTGGTTTACGTGTTTAAGTCATATATTATTACGTAAAAATCGGTGTTGAGGTTTTTAAGCGCGAAATGGAACTTAGAATTAACATTCTTTATTCAAAATTGCGGCTCGATTAATTTTTGCCGTGAATAACTCCGTTACAGGGAATTTAAAAATCAAAATGGCCTATGTAATTACAATGCGTGGTTCTTTTTCATAAGTTTGAAATGTAACTTCACCTCTATAATCCCCGAAGGGGTAGGCAGAGGAGTGTAGTACATTCCCACAATTCACCAGTTACGTTTACGTCCCACTATGGAATAGGTGGTGAGCCTATTGCCACGCGTCGGGCACATGAGTTGGAAGTTTTATAAAAATCGATAGATGTTTTGTAGAGTGTTTTAATTATGTTTTTATATATAATATCATACAAACTGCTATGTCCTACTACAACTGTACCTTCCCGGGGCGTGAAGACACGTGTGTATGTATGTCATTGGTACAGAAGTGAAGGAAAACATCATGAGCAAATCCACGTTGCTCGGAATTGTATCTACTGTACTCCGCTGTACTGTGTGGCCAACGTGAAACACTATGTATCGCCTGAACTGTTCACACTGAGTAATTCCTAACAGAAGAAAAGTTTTGATGGAATTTGTTCTCCATTGAAATGCGCAATAGTGCTCGTGATCCGCGTTTGCGGCATTGGGCTCCAACGTCATTACGTGAGACGAATAAGCTACCTACCCATCTAAATACCTCTACCGCTGCGAGCTACCGCAGGTCGGGCCAGTTATCACTTGAGGTGCCGCATCGACAGCGCCGGGTGCGTTTCATAGTATTATTCGTACGAGACAATGGAATTGATGACGCAGGTAAAAATTCTAACTGCGTACAGTGGTAGGTGTTTGGAGAACATTATGCGTGTTCAATTGAATATTTTATCTTTTAATTTTCTTTAAAATGTTATCACACTGACTCAACGCTTTCTTTGACACACGGGTTTCTTTATAATTACAGTGCAATGTCGATTAGTTCTAATTGTGTTGATGTTAAATTGATAATTGAAATACAATCATAAATATTTGTTTTAGATTGTAATTTGTACAAGATTTTTGTATTTGTACTTACGCGCTACTAAATATGTATAGAGGTCTAAAAGATTAAGGACAATTGAACACGAATTCCTTACTACGTGAGCCGCACGACGCACGACGCAGCGGCACCCGCTCGGTAATAATAATAAGGGGTATGTAAACAGTCGAGACTCGAGAGGTAGCCATCAGCTGAGCTAAATTGTATCAGTGCGACGTTGCCGGCCCGCGCGACGTTGCCGCACCGCACCCCACAGCGGAACAAGAGTTGTTTTGCCAATTCGAAATGGAATCGGTTGGGTTTCGGTTCGTGTGGATGTTCGTTTGGATTTTGGGGTTATATTTATATTCAATTATGTATATTTCCTTATGCATCAATAACATAAACCTAGTTATTGAATATTTTTTAAAATAATAGCGTTATATTGTGGACGTTTATTAACCTAATACAGAACAAACAACATTTTATTTTCTTTTAAAAATGTAGTATTTTCAATGTTAAGTTAAAAGTATTTTGTTGGAATGTTGCCAGGGTACAAATTCCAAGCGTGTTTTCTTGTTTTCATTCCAATACTACAATGTAAAGACAAAATCATTCATGATATAATCGGTAATGTGCCTATCATATCGCGCAGAGACTCGTCAGAAGCGATATAAGTACCATTTGCAGGCGGGAATATACAGATGTGTATACATATGTATAATGTATGAAATGTTCGTGTATAATTCACCGCGTTCGTTAAAACCTGACTTGCGGTAACGGTCTGGCGACCAATTAAGCGAGTCGAAACGGGTCTCGAAAATTTTGATTTCGCTCTTAATTGGCCGCCGGACCAGCGCGAGCCTGGGCCGCGGCTGCGGCCACCGGTCCCAGTTCCACTTGGACATGTCAGCTTATCCGCTTATCTCTCTTCATCTCAACGTGTTGTACTGCTGAATTAATTTTCGTTTTACTTATGACGTGTTAGAGATTTTAGTGTTAAAAGGAATGTTCGTATGATGTGTATGTCGGTGGTAATTGTGCACCTACGCAATTTCTATTTGAATGATTACCAGAATCCAACGTTAACGTGGTTTCGAAGCGCATTGTTTTACTTTTTAAAATGTCGAATACAAACGTTTTTTTTTTAAATCAAACGTGCTGTCCGATACACATTGTCTAATTTAAAAAACTGATATGTACCGAACGCTACTCAATCGCCATGGCCGGCTTGCAGGTGTCGCGTCGTCTATAGCCAATTGAGAAAAACGTATGACGTCATTTAATGTAATTTTTTTGGTTTAATGGTTTTTGATAATAATGGTTTTTGATAAATTTGTTCTTTCATGGCTACCTAGGTGTTCTATACTACAATACTACCTGTCAGCGTATTATACTACTGTAGGTAATCCTTCGGGGAAGTAATTGTGTGATGTTGTGTTATAATGGGTATTTTGTTTTACTTTGTTCAAGTTGTTCTACAAAATGCGACCGTCACCAACACGGCTACATTCTTGAACATTTTTGCTGTAACAATATTGATGAAATGATTTCATTATGTTAAGTGAAATATCGTATGTTCCCTCCGCGTCACGATGACGGTCCGATTCCGACGCCGATAATATAAACCGGCTCGAGCTTTCGGAACTCTCTAGAAAATCCCGAGAATTTTATGAAGCATTTCAACCAAATGAAACCCTCCAATATCTGCGACGGACATTAAAAAGCTAATGTCCTATTCCTACACGCTTATTACCAGTTGTACTATAAGTCTTATATAAAACATAATAATCAGTTCTATAGCCATATTTCTTGTCCGAGCCCTATTCGTATTCGCATATCGCAAATAAATGAGGTCGATAGTGTTTTATTCGAAATGGTAATCAAATTGCGGAGGGTGTGGCGCGGGGACGGTCGCTAGAGAATTTTTTGTATTTCTCATCAAACATTGAAAACGTGCAAACACCGGAGCTAATCAGAAGATCAATAATAAAACGTTGCCGTTTTCGGCGACGCTAACGAAGATAGTAAATTAATAATATAATAATAATAATATAATGTATTTATTGCCACAGAATAACAAAGATAATAATTTATTGGCGTAATAAAAATATCATTCCGACGTCATTCGCGTCGGGATCAGGAAGGTGAGCCGGACCGCGCCGTAAACATGACGGTGACGGGCCACGCGCGGGCTGACGCGGACGGACGCGGGCGGGCGCGGGCGGACGCGGGCGAACACGAGTGTCCCGGCGTAGGAACACCAAACGTCGACTGCGCAATTTACTAACACCAGAGAACATCTCGCACAAAGCACCTCTTGTCTCGTCGTTTATTGAAGGCTTTCACAACTTATTATATGATGGAGTAATATATTCCAAGGTTTTTCCATGAATGCATTTACAGCATGTCATATATATGAAGATTTTTTGGGTAATAATGTCTTATTGGTATTCAATATTCATGAAACAACAACATTCATTAACAACAAAATCTTTTAAACAATATTCAACAGTTCTGTTGGATCGTTTTAAGTTACACGACAGCCTGTTCTAAATCATTTGAACTATGTTTTATTAATTGTACCCAGTCCATTTTTATCATCGCCCCTTCTGCCCTCTTATAGTCCGTATATAGAGACATCTCATTATGAAGATTACGTCATTAGGCCGACCTACTTAAAACCCTCAACCCTTTGCTCGCTTTTATTCCGTTGGGGGTGAAATGCTAAACTTAGAGGGTCGTATTGCACTGTCCATCTCGTCCGGAGGGGTTTTCTACCCTCGTCCCCCTGAACTATAAGTCCGAAATGCATTAATGGATCAATAAGATGGATTGGACGTTTTAGCGCAAGGTTTATTAAATTCAAAACTGTCTACCACAGATCCAGGAAAAATATGCGCCAACCTCGTATCGAAGCAGAACGAAGTGATGTTTAAAGTTACATTTTCTGGTAATGTTTAAACTTACATTACAATCACTTTTGAAGTTAAATATTGGGATTGTAGAGTATATATAATGTGGGAAGTAAGATACGACTGAGCGTCGGCCAGCAGTGACGCCGGCAGCCGCCGACGGCCGACACCGGCCCGCCGCCGTGTCAGGGTTACGGGCGGGTCGCGTCATCGAATACCTAAAATCGTGATAATCTCACACCTATCGTGGCCAGCGCGCGGTGTGAAATGTCATCTGGTACGCACACACGCACGCACGCCGGCCCGCTGATAGCGCGCAGCGTGCATCGATCCGCGCGCTGTTGCCGCTCCGTGCGGAGCCACGCGAGCTCTACGCCGCGCCGTTGCCGCCCCGCGCCCTATTATTATTTATTATATTACCCCGCCGCTTACGTCACTGCGCTTGCTGGCTGTTTTCTGAATGGCTTGTGCTATCCCCGTGGCGGTTGCGGCCCACCTGATGTTAGGCGGTATCTATGCCCAGTTAATGCCACCGGTGCTCTGCCAGGTGCGTTAGTGGCATTTGAATGTTTTAGACTGCGTAAGTAGGGACTATTTGTACTAGAAAGGTATTAATATAAAGGTTCAGTACCACAGCTTAGGGCTTAAATTTCTAAAACCTAGCATATCGAGAGACAAGCTGCTCACCAAGAAAAATAACTCGACAGTAGGTATTGCGATTAATAAAAACTAGAGGGGGCTACACCTACAAATCACGAAACTATGTCTTTAGCAGCTGTAACCCATGTGAAACTTCACACTGTAATCATAATACTGCACACCCACACAAGCCCAGAAGCATTAACAAAGTTATGTGGCAAAACAGATTCTAGAAATTTCGTCATCGCTCGAGTCATCGGTGGGCGTGTTCGCTGCGTATGCGGACACGTTATCGTTTGTGATTATTCCAAATTCAAACTGGCAAGTGCTTTTTTAAATTTTATGTATTGTACACTTCGTTTCGGCATTTTCTATACTGCCATTGCTTCCATCGCGCAATGTTTGCTCGCTGCTTAACGGCAATAATAGAACTACATTTAATCAATTTTAATGTTTTATCCTATTATATTTCTATTGGAATTGGATAAGGGTAGTTTTCAACATCCGTAAGGAGAAACGCAGCCATTCGGTGCTGTGTCGTGCCAAAGGGATGACTCATCTTGGCACCACGGTCGGAGTCGCATCTCACCGCTTCTCGGAAGTCGACATTTCCAGTTTCAAAAGAACGGCGATCGCTATGAAACGGAATAAGATTTTGGCACACGTCGTTATCGTTGGATAACGCCAACGACAAAATTTGTCGAGACCCATTAAGCTTTGCTTATTATAGGTCGGAGGGGTTGATTGTCAGTGGAATTAAATATTTGTTACTAGGGAAATCCGGATATTGTGATACTGGAAATGTGCCAGAAACAGATGTATTACTACTCACTATATTTGCAAATTTAAAAATATACAAAATGTTTAAGGGTTAAGTCTGTCGCGCTGGTAAAAAAGAGACGTATAAAAATGTTTAGTGCATTTAAAATATGTATTAACTAGAGTTTACTGTGCATATACGGGTAACCGGGCTAAGTGCTCCGGAGTGTCGCACCTGCGTGTCTGACACCCGCCACCCCTCGCCACCACCCTCAGCTCCACACGCTACGCTATCATCACCAGCCACAACTACCCTTAAATTGTTTCCTTCTAAAGTAGCAGGCCGATTACAATATTACTCACTAATATTTATCACCTGTTA
>DWEI01002647.1:0-13990 GCA_018245875.1 Mysoria ambigua | reverse complement strand
ACTCTGTTAAGCAGTATTCACATTTGTGTCTTGCTAGTTTACTCCAACTTAGTATTTTTTACGTTTAACTTGTAATTTTTTACGTATTACTGACCAGTAAGTGAACAAGTGCGTACCGAAAATATAGAACAGCGGGTCTTGAGGTCTATTAACGAAAGGAAGTGACTGTTTCATATGTCTCACAAAGTATTTAAAAACGGTGGTGTAAATTTCCTACAATGGTCACATTCAAATATTACCCGATTCTCTTAATGTTAAATATCTTTTGCTAAGTGTCATTGCTAACTGTATTAATTTGTCATGTACAAGTCTGATGCGTTTCAGCGTTGTCTATGTAAATGTGCTATAATGTTTCTCCAAATACAAGGCTCGGTGATTCGGTGTGCAATGGCTACCTCTATCAGTACTTTCGTAAACCCAAAGCAGGCACAGTTGTGTAAGCCGGAGTTGCCCGGTGATGTCACCAAGTGAGTAATTTGACAAGTCGGCCAGATAAGCGCGCTTATCAGAGAAATGCGTCACGGTCACCGGCAGTTTCCAGAAGTAGAGAACAAAGGTGCATTACTGCGCGTAAAAGAAAAGGAAATAGTTACGCCAGGATCCCATGTACACACTCGCTCACAGATAACCAAGTTATGACATTATCATTCCTTTGATGAGGATTATTCCAAGGTTATGTAACTAGTTTTTTATTTCAGAAATATTCCTGTGGGTATGTTATTGAACCCGCCTCCTTGGAGCCATCAGGAGTTAGGATCAGTGAATATTGAACATTTCAATTATAGTTATGCGACTAAGTCGTATAAGTATTTTACGTTCGTATGTATTTAGTAGAACTAGACTTTGTGCTATAAAGAACCACTCTCAATTATATTAACAACTGCCACTAATTTAAAATAGCTTTGCCCGTGCGCGCTAAGTTTTGTTTCGTTTTATATAAAATAATTATTATTTGAAAACTAGCTAGCATGTGCAAAATTTGCAAGAGAGTAGAGTTTCGTTTGGTGTATAAAAGGATTCAGGCGAAAATAGCGTACGTTTCTTTATTCGCTTTCCCGCTTGGGATACATACACAGGCACGCTTTTCACGAGTGGAGCCATTGAAATTTTACGATTAAGGCAAAACAAACAAAGTAAGCAGCGCCATGTTTATAAAAGCTCGCGAAGCGCGCTCCTGTTCATGCCAATCTTGCGGTGGGCAACTTGTTGCCGTTGTGAACTTTTGAAGAAAAAGAGAGAAGAATATCGGATCGCTCTGTCGGGGGAGGAGCGTCCGCGCGGGGAGAGCGCCGCCGGCCGGTCGCTCAACTCGACTCATGCACGCCGTCACTCAGTCGCTTTCCTGACGTCGTCGGGAGCGGTGTTGTCGCGCTCCAAATAAGTCCGCGAGCCGTTATGTGTCGTACTTCGGAACAAGTTTGACGGGAAATTAGTAAAGTTTTCCGAGCGCATCCGGCCTCACATAGAGATGTGCGCGTACATAACGTACCAAATGGTGATCATTTGAATCAAGTGACAGTTCTGGAGTGTAATATAAAAATGTTTTCGATGGGATTATTGTCGCTGTGTTATGCGGTGTGCTGGATGTGCATGCAAGCGCGAGGCGCGTCTCTCACTAGCCGAGTGGCGGAGGCCCCTCAGGAGTGTGAGTGGCAGCGCGTGTCGGGCGCAGCTGGCGAGCCCACGCGGGTCCAGCTCGCGTGCTCCCTGCGAACCGCTGCCGGTGCTACTGATCTGCTGGCAGGACTGAGCGCCTCCCAAGCTCAGCGCATCACCAGCTTGGATCTACATTGTACTGATGTACTTTTCTTTGAAAGTTCACTTGACGTTGGTAGAAGAAAAGAAGAAGGAACAGAACTTTTATCTCGCTTTCATAACTTGAAAGAATTAAGAATAGAGTCGTGTAAAATAAGATATGTGCCATCTGCTGTTCTTTCACCTCTGAGTGGATTAAGAACTCTAAGCATTCGCACTCATAATACGGACTGGTCTGCAATGTCTATGGAATTCCATAGGGATACATTCCGAGGGCTTACAGACTTACGAAGCTTAGATTTGGGTGATAATAACATATGGATTTTGCCGTCAGAAATATTTTGCCCACTATATAACCTAAAGGAATTAAACGTAACACAAAATAGATTACAAGATATATCAAATTTGGGATTCTCGGACTGGGGAAATGGACCAACAGCGCCTGGCAAGTCGTGCAACACAGTGCTGGAAACATTAGACATGTCACATAATGAAATAAGTGCATTGCCTGATAACGGCCTGTCGAGTTTACGCGCTTTACAGAAGCTGTTCTTGCAGAACAATAGAATATCAAATGTCGCTGATCGAGCCTTTGTGGGATTAAGTGATTTACAAATACTAAACTTGTCCACAAATGCTTTAACCGGATTACCGCCTGAAATGTTTCAATCGTCTCGTGACATAAAACAAATATATTTAAATAACAACTCGCTGAGTGTACTCGCACCTGGACTTCTTGAAGGATTAGATCAATTGCAAATATTAGATTTATCTGTTAATGAATTAACTAGTGAATGGGTTAATAGAGACACATTTTCAGGTTTAGTTCGTCTCATTGTTCTTAATTTATCTCATAATAGAATAACAAAAGTTGATGCACTCTTATTTCAAGATTTGTATAATCTCCAATTCTTGAGTTTAGAATTTAATAACGTGGCTCGAATTGCTGATGGCGCATTTTCTAACCTGAAAAATCTACACTCGCTGTCATTGGCCCATAACAATATAATCGAAGTGGATAGCAATCATTTTTCAAATTTATATGTTTTAAATCAATTATTTCTCGATGGAAATAGAATAAATAAGGTCGATATACGCTCCTTTGAAAATATAACCAAGCTTCACGATTTGGGACTTAGTGGGAACCAGTTATCAGAAGTACCGGAAGCTATAAAAACTCTCAGATTCTTGACATCTTTAGACTTGGGTATGAATAGAATAACGAAAGTTACAACTTCACTATTTGAGGGGTTGGATGATTTGTACGGGCTTAGGCTTGTGGGAAACAAAATAGAAAAAATATCAAAAGACACATTCGCTGCTTTACCTTCTCTACAGATACTAAATTTGGCTTCAAATAATATTGATCAAATAGATGACGGGGCTTTTGCTGCAAATATGCAACTGAAAGCAATTGGATTAGATGGCAATAAATTAGTAGACATGAAAGGCATATTTACAAATACACAACCTCTGGTTTGGTTAAATGTTTCCAACAATGAATTGCTTTGGTTCGATTACAGTCACATACCAACGAATCTTGAATGGTTAGACATGCACGAAAATAAAATAGAGAAATTAGAAGATACATATGGTGTTAAAGAATCGTGTAATGTAAAAATGTTAGACGTTAGTAACAATAAGCTAAGAAGTATCGATGAATTTTCATTTCCAAGTAGTATAGAAACTATTGTGTTGAATAATAATCAAATAGAAAAAATTAATCCAGGAACGTTCCTTCAAAAGTATAATCTTAATAAAGTCATGCTTTATTCAAATAAAATTAAGACGCTCGATGTCGGAGCTTTTGCGATATCATCTGTGCCTGAAGATAAAGATTTACCAGAATTCTATATTAGTGAGAATCCATTTGAGTGCGACTGTACAATGGACTGGCTACAGAGAATTAACCAATTAAGTGACCTCAGGCAACGCCCTAGAGTAATGGATTTAGAAAGTGTAAGATGCTCTTTAACCCATTCACGTACCAAAATGGATATGCTGTTACTTGAAGTAAAGTCCTCTGAATTTTTATGCGAGTACGATTCACATTGTTTCAACCTGTGTCATTGTTGTGACTTTGACGCCTGTGATTGCAAGATGACATGTCCAGATAAATGCTCCTGTTATCACGATCTCACTTGGAACTCCAACGTGGTCGATTGTTCGAGCGCCGGCTACGATCACGTGCCGGAACAAATACCGATGGACGCGACCGAAATTTACTTGGACGGAAACGATCTAAAAGAATTAGGAAATCACGTATTCATCGGCAAAAAACGGCTGCAGGTTTTATATCTAAACAATAGCAACATCAATATAATACAAAATAGAACGTTTAACGGCATCGAATCGCTCAGAGTGCTCCACTTGGAGAATAACAACTTAGAGATATTGAGGAACACGCAATTTACGAGGCTTCAAAATCTCAACGAGCTTTATTTGCAAGACAATAAGATTAAGATAATAGAGAATGACACATTTAATTACTTGTCGTCGTTGGAATACTTGGACCTCGATAACAACGGTTACGTCGACTACATGCCGTGGAGAGTCATTACCGACAACAATCCCCGAACGCGTGTGTCTGTAGAGGGGAATAACTGGATATGCGACTGTAAAGACGTATCCCAGTTAAATCAATGGCTAATAAAAAAATCTAAAGACACAGAGAGCATGATGTGCTACGTGGCGCACGGACAGCCAATGAACAAAACCATCGCGGCCGTTGCTAAGGAATGTAAAACTGAGACCACAACAGAGGAGACCGGTACCGAGACTCTGAAGAGACTGTTCATCGAATCGAATGACGGTGTCGAAAATTATATTCCATATATTGCAGTGGTATTAATTATAGTAATCATACTATTACTGATGTGCGCTCTGCTGTTCATGTTCCGGGAAGATTTTAAACTATGGATGCATTCGAAATACGGCGTAAGAGTGTTCAGTTCGACACCTAAAGATATGAATGATAATAAGAATAAACGATTCGACGCCTTCTTCGTGTACAACCCACGTGACGAAGATTTTGTGACACGCGCGGTTAGTTCCGAGCTCGAAAATACGGGCCACTCGTTGTGCTTGCAACATAGAGATTTGCAGTTAATTGAAAGACGTTCAGGCGATAGCTTAGTCGGTGCATCGGAAAGTTCTAAAAGACTTGTGATAGTGTTATCTATAAACTTTTTACAACAAGAATGGTATGCGCCCGAGTCGAAAGCGGCAGTCCAAAGTGTTATCAATTCAGTGAACGTTAGGCATAGGCGTCAAAAAATCATATTTCTCGTGACGACGGACTTGAGTGCCATAAACATTGATCCGGACTTGAAAGTTTTGCTCAAGACGTGCACAGTGATCGTGTGGGGCGAACGGAACTGTTGGGAGAAGCTAAATTTTCGGTTGCCCGACGTGGACGTGACGTTGCCCAATCGGACGCTACACAATGCGAATAACGTGAAAACGGGTAATAGGGAGGGGTTCGGAAGACACGGCAACCTGCGCTACACGGCGCCGCCCACGTCCCACGACCCCTGGTACAAGTACGGCATGGCGCCGCCTATCCTCATGATGTCCAGCCCCATGCACTCGACGAGTGCCAGCGCGGAGGTCTCCGCGCGTAGCACTGAGGACGAGACCTGTTCGGTCGCGAGCAGCGAGGGTCGGCAGGACGACCGCATGCCCCACCACCACAGCTACGTCTCGATAGATAACCATCAGTGCGAGGAGCGGCCTCTTAGACCGGCCCAACAAATACCAATGTCGAACACGAGACCCACTAATGTAAGAAAGACATACTTTGTTTAAATATCGAACGACATTATCCTTTGTACATAATAATAATAGTAGATTATAGTCGATTGCAACTAACGCATGCTATAGACAGCTATAACATGTTGAATTGTTAAAAGAGATTTTGGTCTAAGTTGGTGCTGCATAATATAAATATATACGTTGATGTCAAATTGTAAATATTGAAAATACTAGTACTCTAAGTACCGTTGACCATGTAATAATAATAATAGTGGTATTAGTATATCATCATCTCTAATGCATTTATTATTAAATGTACCTGTTTGATAATAAGTTGATAATAATTGACATAAATGTACATATAAAAATATCGATCGATTATATTTCTTACATAATTGCAATGAACCACTGTGTCACTAGGTTTATTAATGTAAACTTTGAAAAGCAACCGCTGTTTATTTGTAAATGTTTCACAAGATCTAAATCAGCCTTTACATATTTTGTCACTGAATACATTATTACTCATACATTCCTACTTTGTTCACGATTGTAGAATTAAACTGTCATAGTAAGGTTCCTCGTTAAATTAATTCCTGTAGTGGCAGGAAATGTGTTTTTGTGATAACGTTAGGCGTACTTATGTTGATAACGATATAAAGTGAGACGTGTAATATATTACAACGCTGTAACTATAAATGTAAATAAATAATGATAAAGCTGTCGAAGAACTGAATTGTACCCTAGTCAATTGTAAATAGCTATCTCTAAGTGTAATTATATAATTTGTGATGTAATTTTTAGCTAGAATATAAACAAAAAAACGTATTTATTACGCTTCCAAACGCAGAGTATGAATAAATTAATATTTTTGTCTACTAATCTGATTTTTATTACCTTGCTAATTCCCAGAACACTATTTGCTTGTCGATAATAAAAATAATAATAACGTAATGAATAAATGAACAAATTATGTTCATGAGTTATCAGATAATATTTAATTCACTCAGAATTTTTTGCTTTGAAAACAATTTAAAATCATTTATTTATATTTTATACAATTACAATTTCGAAATTTCCGAGAAATATTGCATTACAGTAATTTAATTAAGATTGTCGTATTTTTTTATTTTTCATACGTCATTCTTGAAAGTTAAAACTAATTTCGATACACGGACATTAATAAATAATCACAACGCAGCCATTTTCGTTTATTATCTCATCGCCAGTTATTAAGTTTCTTGCAACGGACGTTGTCGGGACGGCGAGAGTGGATAGGAACCTTCCATAGACATAATCAATTTACTGAATCGCTCTATTCACCCATCCACATTCGATAGTATAAATATTTATTTTATCTAAATTGATCGAGCGTGATAAGATCGCGGCGTGGTCGAAAGGTTCTAATTTCAAAACGCGGCCGCGACAGTGCGCTAGCGCCGAACAATAAATCATCGGCGGTGCGCGCGGGAATGAATAAACACCGCTTTAATTGCCTCCCGATTGCACTACACTGTCTCATCGTGCTCGCGGGCCGGTACAACCACCAAACGATTTCGCCGTTACGACCAACAATGTATCATGGTCGCACCGTTACAACGTTATGACACGAGCAAATTCATTGGACTCGCGATTGGTGTTTGACAAACTTATTATCGTTACTCGAGCAGTGAGCTACCTGACGATGCTTATTACGAATACATTTTTTATATGTCAATTGTACTGTGGATCAGTAGGTCAGTGTGAACATAGTTTTTTTAATGGTTAAATAATTGCAAATTATGGTAACTTGTATTAATTACAATAACTACGGTTATTTAAATGATTACGGTTTGCAGTAGGTTTTAAGAACACACTAGTTGAAATTCCAAGGAAAACGTGTAGTTAGTAATGAACTGCGTCACGAAAAAATGAAAGCAAATCATCAAGTCCATCGAATTGATTGTAACCTATTGAGTCAAATCAATGCTTCGATGATCAATGAGCGACACTAATACACCATTCGTTACTCTTTTGCAAACTTTGAAAGATTAATAAAACTAAAGTCAACGCGATTAAGAGTGTTATGTGAACCATAAAAGGTTACTTAGCAACGAGTTTTCTTTGTAATGTAATACGGCGAATAGCTTAATCGTGTAGCGTAACACTATCCAGATAGATAGTCGGATATTGAGTGTTGTTTGCATTCTTCGTAGGTTTTAAATCGTGCCCGGCCGGCGCTGTTGCGCGCGCGGTCCATCCATTCGCGCCAACACTTTTCCTACCCGTCCACTCATCACCTTTTTTCCAGTGCAACACGATACCCGATCGTTTATAGACGACACACCGTCGGAAACCTGTTCTAAATGGACGTGAGACATCGAGAGCTCCGGTGGAAAATATTCGAACTCGAGGTGACAAATGATTACGTGTCCGGTGAGGACAAAAAGCGGAATAGCTCGATTAGTTATGTCGCCGGGAGGCGTAGGCTGCCTCGAAACAATAGATTGGTTCTGCTTTATGATTCTATAAACCTTTATGTCCCTATAAACGGCCTTTTAGCTTTTGGTCAAAGTCGAGATTGTGATATTATCGGAGTCGGGACAGGTTTATTACGAAAGTGTTGATGGCAGCTCTTATGAAAATGGCATAGTAAAATTTTAGTGGCTTCTTGCATATTTTGCTAGTTCATCATACGAAATGAACCAATCGAGATTCTTTATATTTCCACAGCTCATTTTTATTGCTCCCGCCTAAAACATTGGTTGCTTTACATAAGCCAGTTTATTACATAAATAATCGTCATGTTTTCGTCGTAAATCTTCACAGCTTTAATTCTTATTCCAGCTTTCTATAAAACAATTTACATTTACATGGGACGAAATTTACATCGACCCAGTAATGATTGTTACAAAAGTAGTAGAGTAACGTTGAGAAAATAAGTGGAAGAATATGCGTTGATGGAATGTTCAGTTTTTTTTGTTTGAAAAATATAATAGTTTGAGATTTTACTATGAGTTAAAAAACAAAACAAAGGAACCGCTTGATTAAAAAGGGAATAAAATTCCTCTTTACCGCAGCGCATAGTTTCTCATTCCTCAAACGATTAAAACTCCTAATGACAAATGCCTAGAGCTATCAAAATCGAAAATGTTTCCATGGGAATCGATGAAGGTAATTTTATAACAGAGACCTTTACTAACTTAGGCACTTGTTTCTCTGACGCGGAGTACTTAGATAAGCGAAGGAATGAAATATACAATAAAACAGAGCAATAGAAATATAGAGATTGTTTTGCAGGCGTCTAAACTAATGTTTACTTACTTCGCAATATAATTGCACACATTATTCTGTGGCCCTACGATATATTAACTAGTTATTTTTATGTAAAAATGTCGTTTAAAAGCAATTATAAAGTAAGCGTTTGTTTCTAATGAAGAATTTGAACTATTGACTAAAATACCTATAGATTAAAAAATAATTTCATACGCATCATCGTCTTTGTCAAAAGTTGTATCATTCAACTTCTCGGGTCTCCTCCCGGATTCACAAGGCTTAAGGCTCTAGTTTGTATTACACCATATAAAATAAATATTACAATCTTCGTATTATTTCACACCCGATATTTCATTTCATTATCTCGATCATGTTTATTCTTGTAACAAAAACGTTTATCGTTAGTCGTATTGCATCTGGCGGTGTTTCTCGCTTAGCGGTTCAAGGGTTGGAGATTCCATGTAATAAAAGCCTTCCGGTAAGGTTTTAAGAACAAAGAATATATCCATTAGCCGCTGTCATAACTCATTTAAAAAGTATGTATTTCATTATATACGTACATATGTATGCGATATGTAGTTTATCAGCCGTCAGGATACAATAACAAAAGCTCTGTTTATGTTTCCTGAAGTATCAAGTGGCCAAGTGGCCTGAAGTATCAAGTGTGTGGAGATGTTCCAAGATATAATTACAAAATATTATAGAGCTGCTTTTGTTAGTTATGTGGTTTCATATTAGTTTATGGCGTGTTTATTGTCAATTTTTTTTTATTACATTCTCTGAACATTAAAAACGTGTACGCTTTTTTAGACGGTACGAAAAGTAATAATTACGTACAAAGAAAAAAATTATATGTCAAACTGAATTGTAAGGTTCGACGATAATGCCACATCTAATAATATAATTTAAAGGAACATAATAACACTTGTAATTAAGTTTAAGGCTACAATTAAGTAATTGCCAGTTTTTTTAATTATACATATATCTCTTGATGATTATATATTTTTGTAAGTGTAACTATTCGATTAAAAATATACGTTTTTGATACGCTGTTTGTACTTGTTTATTAGAGATAAGGCCTTCCAAAGCCATAGGATCCCATGTCTAGTATTTTTATGCTGAGCCATCACGGCCATTTATTTGCATTGTAATGGTCGGGTTTAAAGAATGCGCTGGATTCATTAAGACACCGGGCATTCCGGCTCAGTTACTAAGGTGACTAAGGTGATCGTCTGAGCTCTGAGCAAATTATCCTTAACTAACTTTACGATCGCTTGGCGTGTACCGCCGTTTGCTACTGTAGTTAGTATAGTACTCATTTTTACATAATATTTTTAATTGTAGCTGACACAGAAAATCCAAATTCCCATTAAGCGTGTTTAATAACCACACGTCCATTATGGATCAACATCAAGTAATATCAAAGTAAAAAAGCGAAGATAAACTATTGTGCACGAGAAAACGGCACCAACGGACAGTGATACTGTCTGAAAATTTTAAATGTGTAACAAAGTATGTACTGAAGGTAACGTTAAGTCGCGCTCGTGGCCGGCCACGTGTGACTATCACGCGCGGCGCTGCCCAATGCGTACCGCGGTAATTACAAACACTGCAGCTGTTTCTGTCGGTGGGCGGAGTCCGTTTTTTTACAAGCCCACCACATTTATCGGCAGCAGTAGGATGATATAAGAATTACAAATTCAAATTCGCCAGGGAACAGCGCTAACGGCTAAGAATGTAACGCATGTGTTCCTTAGTAATGAGGCCCGGTTTTTTTTCCATTTCCTGGGAACCGCGAGCGTTTGAGTAGAAATATAAGCAGGTCATAGGAAATTACAATATTTCTTTTTTGTAATTTTACCGTGTAATCAATGTAAGTGTGTAAGTGTGAGTGTGGAAAGCAATAAACTGACTTGAATGTTAGGTTTTTGCACGTTAGACGCTAAGATACATGATATTCATAGAAAATTATGTACCCGTTCAGGGATACGTTGAGTATTTTTTAATACAATGTTTGCGTTTGGTGACAAACTTTGCAAATTAGGTATTGTTATCTGAATATTACCAGGTGAAGACAAATCTCTTTTGCCACATTTTAAGAATAGTTTGCGCACATATCAGTGCGAGTATTGTCATATTTGATGTTGCGGAGAAGGAGTGCAAAAGAGCTAAAATTTTTATATACGTAACTACATACATATATACATATTTTCAAGCCAGGTCCCTCACAGGGGAGGCAGAGAGCACCGAGTGCCAAATGTCTCTATCCTTACAGACCTGTCGCGCTTCTTCTACATTAATCACTGTCGTCATACATGCACACCGATTTCCGTGACTAGAAGTCAGCCAGAATCTGGCCTGTTTGATCTAGATGACTAGTCTGGGACTCCTCGCATTTGCTCCAACCATTTCCATCCAATTACTCTCATCTACATCTGTTGCGTCGTTCTTTCTCCAGTCACTATGTATGTTACTAGTATGAATAAATGTAATAAAAGGGAACATTTATTGTTTATGTTCATACTGTCAATATCGCACAAATAATTCTGGGTCTAAATAGTGGCGCAGAGTGAAGATTAGTAGAGTTATGTCTACTCGTTAAATTTCATTAGTACCTTAATTTGAACACCTTTGAACAGTAGCAACTTATTATATTTTTAGTGTTTTTTGTATTGTAACACAATTTATGGACGATATGCACAATATCTTTATCATTGAAATCTTTATAATTGAAATAAATAAATAATAATTATTATTATCTTATAAATTTATGTATATGAAATGCCATTTTTTTGTTGACAGAATTCTGACTTTGTTAGCAGATTTTTGTAACTAATAACTTTTAAGAATCATACTATGTAGGTATAATTTGTACAAGATGTATAATCTTGTTATAAATTATGTATAATTTCTATAAAATAATGATATACCGCTTGTGACTTTTACATATGAAACAATTTCGTGTTATTGTTTTAATCTGATCTAGAAAAAGCATATTATAATACAATAGTTACTTTTTATTTATTTATGAAAGTTAGCTAAAATTGTGTTTCGTTGAAAGTCATAATATACTTAAAAACATTTATTTACGAATTTTCAGTCAAACATGGCATCAATAACTATAACATGAGAAAGAATAAAATAGACAAAAATCTACCTGAAATGAGCCGGTGCATAATTTTAACATTTATACGAAGTTTGTTGACAATTAAAGCAGATAAAAATTGATAACCATTTTAACAAAAAGTCTGTTGCAAGTTTCCAACCTCGTCCAAAACCTAAACTTGATGTAATATATTAATCATTTATTTGACTACCGCGCCGAAACGAATCATCCAACGATACGGGTGGTGCGATGAAACGATAAACTATACTTTTAATTACCATCTTCAAGGGCGCGTATCTAACCCCTAATTTCTATTTTTGATTTTACGTTTGCTACGTCCAAAACATCTGCGGCCCGTTACTCATACAAATCCTCGCTTTACGATTTTTATCTACCTTTTAGCTGCACTAAGCGGTATGGGATTGCGAGGTGGATAAGTGAGTTATGCTTTTCGCTGATAACATTTAAAACGTGCTAAGACGGATATGAGTTAAGGTGGATGAGTCAAACACATTTTTGGATGGTGTATAGATAAGTTAAGTTGCAAATTGGATGGGACGGGTCGATTGCCAGTTGACTGAACGTTTCCGAGTTCGATTTCGGAAAAGACGGTACAATAAAGGAATGCTCGGTTGTTTTTTTTTTAGTTTCCAATTCGATTATGGCCAGAACTTTTTATGTTTGGGCAGGCATATGTCCTGTTGTGAACTGTACTTGGCTTATGAAGTTGATGATGAATTGTTCTGCATCCATTCGCATGTCAATGTATGTCAGGGTGTTCTACACTTGTCCTTGTGAGTATTGGCTATTTACACGCACTTGTTCGCTCGCACGCGCATAAGTACACGCACGCGCAAACACGCGCATGCGAGTACCAACACGCACGCCAATTAACCGGCGCATGGCATAAACATGGCGTCTATGACGGATATGACTAATTAAAATAGCTGTCCTATAGCTTGTAGGGCATTAACAAAAATATTTGTTTCATTGCTGGTCGAGAGGTCCTGTGTTCAAATTCCGTGTTGGGCACTATTGGAGTGTTCTAACTTAGATTTTATAATAGTGGCTTGAAGTCTGGATATGCGCCCAATGTATGACAACAGGCAGACCATAGGGCGTTGTAAACGTAACTGGTGAAACGTGGGAGTGTTCTACACTCATTTCCCTACTTTGTTGGGAATTATAGACGTGATGTTATGTTACGTTGTATTACTTGATTTTTGTCTAAAAATATATTCTTTATTTGTTTAGTTTTGGATAATTTGAATGATATTTAAAATTTAAAATCAGTAAAGAAGTGTAACAGTTAGTAAATAATAAAAAGCGCTGCACAGATGGATGATAACAAAAATATCCATAAAAAACAAAAATTGAAGTATAGGTGAAGGTAATTGTGATCGTCTTATAGCAGTCCTCTGCTGAATATAGACACAAAAAGGCGATAAAAACGTATTCGTTAACATATGGACTCGCATGTTAAGGGTTTTTCATGAGTTCTTTTCGTTTTTTTAAATAAATATTCGAAAAAGGGTAGACGATCATTTCCGCCCACGTCACTGTCTACCCTCATACAAAATACACGTACGCAAAATAAACAATTACATACCGATGCTTCTACCTTATTTACTTTCCGTCCCACCAACTGCACATGCGTATAACGTATAACATTTAATTAACTTTATCGCTAGATCCATCTAGCTAGTCAAACAAAGCGGGTCGTTATGTTTGCTTGTCTCAAAAATTCCGTACACATCACTCACGGCATTGCAATTAGTCGACGGTTCGGGCCGCGAACGTGACGGCCGCGGGGTCGCCGGCAGCGCAAGTACTGCATCATGTTCATATTGATGCTAATTGAGGTCGAGCGAGACATGTTCGCCAGTTGTACATCATGCTCGTACCGCACATGATCTGCCCATCTACTCGTACGAAACGCATGTGCGGTGTGGAGAACGTGAATGGTATAAATCAAAGTTTAGTTACATTTTAATGAGTCTGCGCCGTGATCTTCAGCGTGTCTGTTGATAAGATATAACTGTTGTTAAATACAGATTTGAAGATGTGATACGTAACTTCACGCCTGTAATCCCCAAAGGGGTAGGCAGGGGAATGCAGAACATT
>DWEI01002646.1:0-13990 GCA_018245875.1 Mysoria ambigua | reverse complement strand
AGCGTTCGACCCGGGAATCGAACCCGGGACCTCCCGATCGGCAGTCGCACTCGCAACCAACACGACCAACGAGGCAGGCAAAAGATTAGCGAAGTGTTAGCCTTATATACCTCTTAGTTGTTAATAATGATTGGTGTGTGCATATAAATTAACAGTTAATAAGCTCACCGCCTATTCCGTAGTGGGAGATATGCGTGACTGGTGAAACGAGGAAGTGTTGTACATTCCTCTGCCTACCTGTTCGGGGAAAACAGGCTTGATGATACGTTTCTAACGGTTACATGCCCGCTGCGCTGGGTGTAAGCAATTGTATCATTTAATTACAGTACTTGCTTGGAAATTTCTTGATGCATAGATTTTAGATAATTCTATTAATAATATTTATGTTACAAGAAACTTCCACTACTTCTCCAAGACTTATATTTATAAGAGTAATTTTGCTTTGAAATGAAAAGTGCATTGTAAACATTTAAAAAAAATCTGATAAACAATTGATTGTGCCTACTGTACTTACTCAGACCTAACTTTCGATGGACCTTTTCAAATGCCGCGTCGCGTGTTTGAATCACATTATGTGCTGTTGATGATAATACTCATGCTTATTTATTTACATACACGTTCTGCACTCAATGATCATTGCCAAGTACAATCACATGACTCTTATTTCTATAGGCACAAGACTCAAATTGCATGAAATAGTTGCATTTAATTTTAGATATGTCTCGAAGATATTCGTTCTGTGTATCAGGGAACGAAAATGAAATACAGATAACCGTAGTCCAAGATTGCTATCTTTCGATTCGAGTACGAAGTTCAGTTGAAAACTGCGTAGTTATTACTTTTAGATACATTATACATTTGTTTATATATATATATTCTTATGTAACATTTGACGTCTCGTGAAAGTATAAAACGCCAAAGAATTTTGTGAGGATTGTGGCCGGTGGAAATCTTAAGTCTATGTCTACTTTACTTTATATTGATATGTTTACTTTATATTGATATATCGTGGAGAAAATGTGTGCGTTTCTGCCATGATGTTTTCCTTCACAGAGACACAATTTACCGAAAATGTGAACTTATTATTGTTTTCAGGCACCGCCGTCAGCATCACGCCGCTGCCTGCCCCCAGCCAGCCCTCCAACATGCCCTCCTACACTCAGCAGTGAGTATTATAGGAAACTCGTGTTTGATGAGATATTGTTTATATAGCATATACACATCCACCAATTACACATTTATGGTCATTATATATTTTCCTTCCGGTTCGACGCCAACTTGACATTACAGACTGAGATGGATTTTTTAAAATATAAATTTAGTTCTATTAATTTTAGAAACGTAGGAACAGCACGAAGGTTTGTATGGATATGTATGTATATTGGGTACTTGACAACTGTGCTTATCACACGAGGGCCGTGTCGTGACGTTTTAAAAATGTATATTATTTATGTTAGAAAAAACTTTGACGTATTTTATTTACATTTTCCAACTAAATATGTATTATGTTAATTATAACTGAGTATTCATTATTTTGCAAGTTATAAATGAGGTCAAGATATTTAATAAAGTATAATGATGATAACAAATTTTAATCAATATTTTTTTTTGATTTTGTGCCAAATAGCAAGAAGTCTTACCTATCAACAAGGCAAGCTTTAAATGTTAAATATATCCGAAGTACAATACGCTAAGCTCAATTATCTGAATAAACAAATACTTATGGATTTTTCTTTGCATGGTGTGTCGTGTATTGTGTTCCGTTCTATTTCTAATCAACATCATTTAGACAATTAAAAAAATATTTGGACATTTTGGCGACCGACGACGAAAGTATTACGGACTTGAACCTTTACTACCAGAATCATCAAGACGAGCTGCAGAAATTGTTAAGCATACTGCATCCAAACACTGCGTTTTTATTGGATGAACCTGACACGGTCGACGAGGATGAGAAAAGCTACGAACTACCGCGCCAGTCTAGTATGAAAAGTTACGGTGGGAATGTCTCTATATTTCAGGACGAGTATGTTTCACAAAAAAGTCTCAAACATCTCACTGAAGATCAAGTAGATTTGAACAGACTGTTGAATCGTACCGATGAATCCGATACGGTCTCACCTGGACCATTGAAAACAATCAAAAAGATCAAAACTAATTTCTTTACTAAAAGATTCGCCAGTATGAGGCGTGGTCATAGAAAATCAGACGCGAAAGATGTACAAGACTCACGCGAAGATCAAATCTCTATAAGATCTAATTCCTCAGATATGTCTCGTATTTCATTATCAGAAATAAGAAATGAATTTAGAAAGCTAAAACGATTGAAAACACCTAAGATTCTTAAAGTCGCTAATACTGAAGACGAAGGTATGGGTATGGCGTCGATTCTTGGTAGATCCGTCATACACGCCCATACGAGTCTCGCTTGTATTACAGAAAGCCAAGATTCAGAACACTCGCCTGCATCCACATTGAGACATACTAGCGAATCGGAACCAATTGTGAACGTTACCGATAATGATAAAATAAGTCACAGTGAAAGAAAGGAAGGAAATACCGAGTTGAAACTTAACATTCCAGAGATACATTGTTCTTCGCTGGAAAACATAAAAAGCGACGAAACAAAACCAACACCTGAGCGTAAAATATCGGAATCTTGTCCTACGACGCCAATGGCATATAGATGCGAAAATCTTCTTAATCTGCCGGAACAAGGAGATTCATACGGTTCAGTATCGTCTATATTATCTGCAGATAGTTCTGAAATGTATTCTAGTTCTGATGAAGAAGATGACAGCTTCGAACTTCAGTCCGGTGAGAAACCTTCTATTGAAACGACAACGTCAGTCGTTCAATCAGTCCTTAGTCATGATGTCGATGCAAAGTTCATAGCTCAAATGGAAAAGAAATTAACAAAATTGGAAAGCGGTAATTCTGACCATGTTGAGGCAGAGGTTGACGATGAAAACAAAGCAACGAATATAGAACACGATGTTCGAACTGCAGAAGTGCAGCTACCGGAACGTCAGGAAGGCAATAAAGGGAATATTGAAGAAAACCCATCGACAGTGGAAGTCTCAACATCAACTTCGGATATCGATAAGTGTGTAAAACCAAGTAGTAATCATCATTTTATTAAAATTAATAATCCTTTTGTACATAGGAAAGTGCCCGAAAGCTTTAGTGCCCCTTCGTCCCCTACTGAGAAGAGAGGCTTTGTATATCGTTCCTCAAAACGGATAAAGAGACAGCTTTCGAAAATTTCTAAAAGCAGCATGATCAAGAGCTTATCTCACTACTCCTTGTTGCCAAGAAAAAAGCATGCTGACCCTAAACCCCCTATGAGCCAGCCGGGTTCCGCATCGGACGTCACTTCTTCTAAAGCGCCTAGTGAGACTGTGTTGGGTTCTCATTTCCTCTCTTATACAGACTTACTAAATCTTGATAGAGAAGGTTTTCACCCTAACACACGTCTTCACAAAAGTGACGAATTAGATATTGCTAACGTATCTATGTACATTGGTTCAGAGCCAGTTTCTAGAACATCTTTCAGTGGCCCATCTAGTCACAGCGGGAGAGATGATGGACATAACATTGATCATAAATTGCAAAAGAAAGATAAATGTGCTCTTAAACCCACTGGCTTAGTGCACACAGCAATGGAAACTATTTTGATTGACACAGTGCAATCTTTGCTTATTCCAACGAGTCCTGATCCAGGTAAAACGGATGATCAGAAATTCTTTGATGACGTTAATGAGAAACTAGAAAAGGTCGAAGAAGAGAGAAATAAAGAGAAATCAGATATCGCAGCGAAAATGGTTCAAGAGCCAACTATTAGTGAGAATAAGAAAGAGAAGAAGCTGATAAGACAAAACAGCGTACACTCGAACGCGGAACCGAACGAGTCGCGCAAAATGTCCGAAGAGATAGATCCTAACTTTGTCATTCCATGCAAATTAACTCAGAACACGCCAGTGTTGCAGCACTTCCACCCCATGCTTAGTGGCGCACCTAATCTAGAGACCATACCATCGTTGCCAGAAAGTAGTTTAGATAAAGCGGAAAGCTTAGACATAGAAGGAGTTGAAGATAGATGTGAGGTTGACACTAACAATGCTAGCGTGTGTGGTGACTCGCATGCAGCGTGCGCTGTTGACAGGAGTGAGCGGGAGAGGGAGAAGGGTGAGAAGGACAAAGGGTCGCCGAGACACGCCCGCCATGAATCGTATGGCGGCCGGGACCCCGTAGGCAGCGCGACCGCTGCGGTGCAAAATGCATCGCTCAACTCGTCATCCACTCCCATGGGTATACACCGAAGGTCGTCAGATTCTGATCTTAGTGTCACACCAAAAGGTATTAATATTCCTGAGATAATATTTACGCTTGTTTTTATTCTTAACTACTAAGTACGTTTAATTTACATACAATTACATTTCACCTAATATTAATTCTTATGTAAAACAATGTAGGATGCTCTAAATGCGGAAAAATCGATAACCTATTTTCTATTAATATCAAGTTAACTTTAAGTATGCATTAAGTTTTTTAATGATAATTTTAATTACACCAAGTATTAGAAAGAGCAATCCAATTTCGAATTAGCAACGTTAAAAGTCAGTGATATTAAATTAGGAATAAATCTTTTATATATAATATGTAGGTAGTTCACTAAACGCGTCAGCGGGCAACGCCGGTGGCGCCATCTTGCGTCCGTCGATGAACAGCAACAACTTGGAGATGTTGGAGTACCCATTCCTCACAATGACCGAGTTTCCGCCAGGTTTCATCGTTCATATAGGTAAGTATTGATGTCCAATAGTAAGAAATATAATATCAGTCAATATGCATAATTATTGCATATGAATAATTATTGAATGTGGAGGAGGCGCGGCAGGTCTGTAAGGATAGAGATATTTGCCACTCCGTGCTCTCTGCCTACCCCGTAAGGGACCTGGCGTGAAGATATATATATTTGATAATTGCCATATTGTACAATAGGGCGTACATACATTACGAGATGCCCTGTGTGATGTTTAATATTATATAACAAGAACATTTTGTTAGTTAAGTTTGAGTATTATTTTGTTTGCATATATCAAAAATTAATTGATCAATTTTATAAAATGACTCACTTCTCCTGATTAGCAGTGCTTGTTAGAAGAACAAAATGTCATTTTACAGTAAAATTGGCAAGTTCGATCGCTTGATCTGATATGTATGTTGTGTTGGCGGCGGGGGCTCGCAGGCGGCACGGTGTGCGCGCGCTCCGTGAAGCTGGCGGACGGCGGCGAGAGCGCGGCGCGCGCGGCGTGGTGGGCGGAGCTGCGCACGGAGCTGCGGGCGCACGCGCGCGCGCTGCGCTGCTCCGCCGTGCTGGCCTACAGCGAGCGCGCCGCCGTGCGGTCGGTTTCGTGCGGGCGCGTCTGCTCTGACTGTGTCCTCATATGTCACAATAGCACACGGTTTAGTCTTTAATGTTGTGTTCAATGTTATTGACGTACGGTTGATAGATAATAGAGATGTAACAATTAAATTTTCATTAGAACATTAACACAAAAAATATTTAATGCAATGGAAACAAACAAAAATAAATTTCTCTAAGAAAAACGGAATATTCGCATTCGCATCAGCGAATGTTTTTAATGCAATTCTAAGTATTCGATAATTATAACCCAAAACAATGACAGCGCATTCTTCTACGCCCGTCACAGAGAGGACGTCATCGTGCTGTCGGCGTCTGGTACTGCGGCGGTTATCAACTTGGACTGCGATTTGACGGCGGACGAAGCTGCAATACCATGTACGTCATATTTGACAATTATGAATTCGATTTATGGTTTATAGTTTGTTTATCGATTTAAAAAAATGTATCGTTCGAAATAATCATTATCAATCCGTCTTAAAGCTTCAACGGTTCTGCGTATTAAATATATAGGAAATGTAGCGGGGACTACGAGTAAAACATGTAGTAGCTTCAAGAAATCTGTAGCTCTAGTTGGCACGTATTGGACGTTATTCGAAAAAATACCTAAGCCCTATCGAAAACCCGACTTTTAACAACATCATTTGCACTAGATTTGTGTATCGATTTGAAGAATTTTTAACAAGAAAAAAAAGGTTTTTTGACTAATAGAAAATCCGTCCATTCCAATGGTCCGCGCCGACGCGTCGCCGGGGCGCAGCGCCGGGCGAGGACGCGGAGGACGGCTGCGGCGCCGCGCACGTGCCGTACGCGCCCGGCGCCGGCCCCTACCGCGCCGAGCTGGCGGCGTGCGGCGCGTGCCGGCGCGCGCGCGTGCCCACCGTGCTGCTGGCCACGTGCGCCCGGCCCGCGCGCCTGCCGGCGCTCGCGCGCGCCGTCACGCTCACGGCCGTCGGTACGCACTGCTGTGGGACGACGAGTGCTGCCATACTCTACAGTTTCACCGCTCGCCAGTCGTCAGCGAGCAGATTAGGGCCAGTGGCTATATCGTTGCCTCGTCGATTTTTTTTACAACCCTTTTATCGTTCCACTCTCGGAACACAGGATTTCTCTCGGACTGAGAGGGTTAAGATCACAGTCTGCCCCGCCGACCAAATGCGTGTTGACAGACTTCATGCGCTTGAGAATATTATATTGATAATTCTAAGATGTGCAGATTTCTTTGCGATGTTTTGCTTCACCGTAAAAACCAAATTATATTTAAATTTAAAAACTTAAATAGTGGGACGGCGAAAACCACTGGACTAGGGCACAAAATCCTTTGCTATAACATAAAAGCGGCCGTGGCGACGCAAGTCCCCGGCTCGCCGTGACGTGCGCTGCGTGCAGCGGCGCGCGCGCGGCGCGCGGCGCCCGCGGCCGAGCCGGGCGCGCGCGACCTGTCCGACCAGCTGCCCTTCCTCGAGTACGAGCTGCACAAGCTGCTGCTGGCCAAGCTGCGCATGCAGGTGCGCGCCTCCGCCGCCCGTCAGCTTCTCCTATAATTGATATACTATCATCAATATGAAAAATAGACAAGTCCTAACCGATTCATAGACATCGAGGGTGTTTTAAATTCCATGTAATATACGTAACCCGTAACAACGACTGTTTCAAAGTGTAGTAATGTGATAGCGATGTAGCAAAATGTAACAGCCTGCGACAAGTAAGATACGTTTTTATTGAGGTGGTTCTAAAGTTGGATTATGTCGGCCGCGCAGGGCGCCAACGCGCTGTTCAACCTGCAGACGCAGATCGCGATCGGCGAGCGCTGCGTCATGGCGCTGGCCAGCGGCACGGCCGTGCGGCTGGCCGCGCTGCCGCCGCCCGCGCCGCCGCGCATCAAGGTGCGCGCCCGACACACCCACACGTTGACACAGCGTCCTTCACATGTTTGTCTCTTAACGGCTTACCACGAAAGATGTTTTGCTTCGTAATGTTTTTTTTATAAAAATAAATAAATTATGGTCTATGGTGGATCTTCCCGTACGCGACCGAGTCGCACAAGGTCCCTGCCGTCAAACAAAATCGAAACACCTTTTAATTTTTTGGTTTCTTAGCGATTATGACTATAATATGCCGCTCCTTAAATATATTATTCTGTGTCCGCAGGCGTCGGAGAACGACAAGGAGGCGCTGGAGATCCAGAAAGCCCTCCTCGCCACGTTCACGGCCAACAAGGCCGCCAACGGATACGACATCGGTAACCAGTGCTGCACACTCAGCTTTTATTTTGTTTCGGCCAACTACATACATACAATAAGTACATACATACAAGTTACATACAATATTTACGCAGGTCCCAAGTATACTACACTCTGTAAGTCTATTATTCAATTTAAAATCAATTTTCGATTATGATAAAGATCGATGATTGAATCGATTTGAAGATAATAGAAAAAACTTGAATTCAAAAATAAGATATAAATGATTATTATTGAATATATGTTGTCGTTGGTGGATGACGGCGCATGAGTGGCGGGTGGGCGCAGGCGCGTGCGGCGCGTGCGGCGCGGCGGAGCCCGGCGCGGGCGCGGCCGACGCGGACGACGACGCGCCGGCGCTGGAGCTGGCCGCCGACAAGGACGCGTGCGTGCTGGAGCTGGACGAGGCCGAGGACGTGAGCGCTCGTTACTGTACAGTACAGTGCGGAACATGGTTCTCCTCAAAATATATGTCAATTTAACATCATTCCTGTAATTCCCGCACAGGTAATGTAGTATATCCCCACGTTCCACCAATTGCGTGGACATTATAATGATATATAAAATTAAGAAGTTAGTTAAAAGTACTGGTTTCTTTTGAAATTTATCATCGTTGCCCAATACTTTTATTGTTGTACTGTAGGTCTTGAGTATCTCTCATAAATGAGTATTTTCAAAATATAGACATGAGAAATGTAACGTTTTTACGGATTTTGAATGCATTTGACTTAATATTTATTGGTGGTACCCTGCGGGCGCAGGTGGAGACGGCGCGCGCGCTGGCCGTCCGGCGCGCGCACCTGCCCGTGCTGGCGGGCGGCATGCGCGCCGCGCGCGCGCCGCCGCACGCCTTCACGCAGGTGTGGCGCGCGCGGCTGGGCGCGCCGGGCGGCGCCGAGCGCCTGGCCGCGCGCGCGCTGCTGGGCGCCGCCTACAAGCTGCGGCGCCTGGCGCCCGCCGCGCTCGCGCCGCCCGCCTTCCGCCTCGACCTGCCCGAGGTGCTGCCTCGGCCAGTCTGACAGTTTTCACACCTCGCGGTGTTACATGAGCGATTTCAATGTGATCACACATCAACATCCGCATCAACGCGGAGGGTTCTCCAATTACAACATTATTTAGATTCAACTTTTTTCTTTGTTACGTTACTTCCGATGTCGTCATAGTTTCTACAATTCTGTAAGATATGAACAAAATTTATGCTGTTATTTGTAATTTCACATTTCCTTGATACAAGACTTTTTATTACGTTTTGCAGGATGAAATCCAGCTAGTGGTTTCGGGCACGGCGATCCCGCTGCAGGAGGCCGGCAAGCCGCAGGCCGCGGGCGGCGCGTGCGGCGCGGGCGGCGCGGCCGAGCTCGACGACGACATCTTCGCGCTGGACGAGGAGCAGCTGGCGCGGCCGCCCGCCGACTGCGACGAGCGCGGCGCCGCCGGGACCGCCAATGTGCTCTTCGAATTTACTCATCATTTTAATCATAGTTTATCACTGAAATCACAATATATACGATATATTATAATTGATTAAAGATATTCGAACGTACTTTATTGGTAGAACGCGTAACTCAGCTCTGCTAACGACGGATACACATCCTGGACAACGCTCGTTTCCGGTCGTTGTCTATATCCTATTAAGTGGGAGGCGATAGGATGGCCGGAGGTCACCTAGCACCCACGAATTAATTTGTTCCATTATTCCGATATTGTATCTCTATTGGATATGCTTCTTCTCTTATAAAGAGAGACGTTTTGTAAGTTGGCCGCTCTCGGCGCGGCAGAACCCCTCGTCAATCACGTGACATGAATGGATGTATCATACCGGCCGCCTCACCCTCCCGGCGGCGCGCAGGGCGGCGGCGGCGGCGCGGGCGGCGCGGTGGCGCTGAGCACGCTGGGCGCGCTGTGCGGCGCGCGCGCGGCGCGGCGCGTGTGCGCGCTGCGGCTGCTGTTCGTGCGCGAGACCACGGCCGTGCGCGAGCTGGGCGGCCTCAGCGGCTTCCTGCACACCTTCACCTGCGAGGTGCCAAGCGCGCTTGTTGATTTCTCACTCGCTTCTCTTCTCCCTTTTAAATTATAAATCCTTGCCACTTAGAATTGATAAAAAATTAAATTCGTGTTAAACATTGTTGGCTCTAAAATTCACATTTATCAACACCTCATGTATCAGGTGGCATCAGGAAAATGATATATGTATAATACGTAGCAGCGAAGTGTTCACAGTGGAGGTGTGCAGGTGCTGGCCATCGTGCGCGCGTATACGGCGGCGCTGGGCGGCAACGCGCTCACCTCCTTCTACATCACGCAGCTCCTGCTGCAGGACAACGCGCACAAGAACCAGGTGAGCGCCGCGCGCCGCGCCCGCTGGCGCTGTCGGCCGCAGCCCACCGAGCGCCGCTGTTGCAGAGCCAGTGCCTGCTGGCGGCGGGCGGCGACGTGCTGCGCGTGACGTACTGAGGCGCCGGCGAGCGGGGCGGTGCACGGCGCGCTGTGCCCCAGCTGCCGGCCGACGGTGAGTCGTTCGAAAGTGTTCTGTGTGCGGCACTTTTTGTGCGAGCAGTCAGCAGAAATATTATATTGTGTTAAGTGGCCGGCCCGATGCAGGACGGTTACAAAATGTTCCTTTTTATCCTGTTTATTTAATATCGAGGCCGCCTTATCGGGTTATTTTTAAATCAGACTAAATAACAACTAAAGACATCTTTTGTATTACTATGACGAATGAGGTAAAAGTTGCCCACCATTAGTAAAAATACACTTTCATCATATTGAAGGTCATTTTAAGTGATTATCTTAAATAACGTTCAAATTAATTATAAGCTATTTTCGTTAATGCTACAGTCGTATGGCAACACCCACTCGCCCGTGCGGACCGCGCCGCCGCACTTCGCCACTCGCAACATTTCTACGTGTTGAGTTTGTATGCGGTCCGAGGTGATCTTGTTTACATTGGTTTACTGTAACAATTTTGTGTTTCAAATAATTTATATAATCTTGAAATGACGATATACAGTCACATGTATATATATTTAACAATGTCATATCTGGTACAGCATTTTAACTTCAATATGATGTAATTGTCCTAAGAAATAAATACTCAAAGTTAATTGTAAGCTAATCATATTTAAAAAACATTGTATGTGAAATTTATTACATATGACAAAAGTATGCCAATTTTAATTAGGAAACTTTTATTTTTATCCTGATATATGACACTTTTTTCACATTGCTTAAAATAATATAATGACAAGTAAATTACAAAACATATAAATACAATTAATATTAGTTTCAAGTAATTCGATAATAGTCTAACTAGAAATTTACTTTTTAAAGATGTCGTCCACATCTTATATATATCTGTAAGCATTTTTGCTCTATTTCGTCGTTATCAAACTGCGACTCAAGTCCAGGGATGTTGGAGCTCCGCAACCGGAACCGAAATTATCCACAACTAACGAATAATCCGAAATGTTTTGATACTCGTATCCGTATCCGAATCCGATATTACCATTATTTCTTTATCCGTATCCATTCCGTATCCGAAATTCCATATCCGTAACGTCCCTGGCCACGAGGCGTGTGGCGCCGTCTGTCAGTCGACGTGACAAGTCATGTCTCGACGGACACCAGCGGCAGCGAGCAGTAATACATGAAAACACTCGTGACGTATGCCGTGGATTAAACTCATTTTTAAGGTGAAATATATATTATATTTGTATTTAAATTTAAAAGTTTTTATATATTAAAAGATATTTACAAGTAATGACAGATAGCGTTGTCACGGGATGCATGGCACTGCCGGCGCCCCACGGACCGGGCGCCGCGCGGGCGCGCGCCGCCGACGCCCACATTTAAAATACTTTCTCAGTCCTTGCCGTAATGCTACTGCTGTATACTTATCATACTTTTTTATATTCAGGCTTAAACTGAGTCAATAGGTACTTTTTCAAACTAATTATTATTTTAATTATTTATATTACTGATTACTATTTTTAGTATGACTTTTGAGATATCTAATTTACAATTACGGATAATTACAAGTTAGCAGTTTTTGATATTTATTTTACATATTGTACGAGTATGCGGTAGTATTCTCTCTCGACGAGCTTTACCGTTGACTTGTTCGATTAGTAGTAGTATTACAAAATGTTTGAAATATTTCAAGCTGGCTAGATTTGTTTTGCTCTCTTTAAAAATAAACCGAATTTATTTTCTAATCATTTTAATAGCACGAGAAAAAAGTTTGCCTTCGTAATCAATCTAGCGCTGTTGTAAGGAGCAAATATTTTAAATATGTTTCTTTATTAATACTATATGAAAAGGCTAAAGATTTACTATTACGTATTTTGACGATTATACATTTTTGTAATAATTTTGCAATTCTTAGTGAAGATTTACATAATTACTGTTAATAAATTCAGGGCTCCCAATATTGAAAGTGCAGACGGGGATGTAGCCCAAAATTAGACAGCCTACGTTAAGTAACCGGAATGGCTGACAGGCTTACAGCAGACACTTGTGGTCACCTTGCAAGTATTTGTCCCGGACGAGACCCCTCGCCGGGCCAGCCGCGCGGCCCGCCGCCCGCCGGCCGCGCGGCCCGCCGCCCGCCGGCCGCGCCGCCGACCGCCCTCGTCGCGCGCCGAAGATGCGCGAGGCACAGTCGTTCATGGTGCTATTGTTTTTTTATTTGTATACGAGTTGATGTTTTCGTAAACGTAGGTCCTAATTAGGTTCGCATATTTTGAAATCAGGTACGATTGTATCAAGTTCATTATAATTAATTTTAGTTGATATATTCTTGATTTCACTTTAATATATTTTATATTAAGCTGTTCCCATCAATTAATTAATTAATATTTGCAAGTGAGGTCTCCTTCACACCGGCGTATTTTCGATGCGTGTGTCAAAACGAGCGCAACACACATCGGGAATACGCAAGTCTGAAAGGGCCTTTACATTCATCTATGTTATGTGAACATTGTAAGCACCTTATAGATTTGACGACATTCATAGTTTTTTAACTTAATCCGACATTTCATTGATCACTGCTTTACGTTGCCCAAATGAATTTGTCAAATGTATTATTATCAGATAAAATTGGAAAATATATTATTATTTGTAGACTGTCTTTAGTTTTTCGATAACATTATTACAACTTTACTCCTTTAGATCCACCAATCCGTTGCTCTCTTCCCGCCCCCTCCAGACCCGCCACCTAGACGCCTCCCCCCCGCGAGCGGGACAGCAGTTCCATTGTTTATTCTATTGCAATACAGTTATATGAGTGGTGTATCACGGGAGTATTGAGTAACTAATGAACGTTATCAATTGAACATAATCGACTAATGTGTAAATGCCCTAATTGCTTGCCGGGATTTTTACAAGCCAATTTTAGGCACCTTACACACTATTGTATTAAGGGAAGGACTGTTTATGCCCCGTCTTGTGTATGACATGGATTATATATTGTTCTTTGTATTGTGTTGTGTAAGCAATAAATATATGAAGGAAAAATTTTCTTTTTTTTTCTCATTCAAGTAATTTTACTCAAGTGATAGTTATCTCTAGGCTATTGACAATTATGTTAAAAAACTTAGCATGTCCTATAACTGACTTGGAGCCATATTATAATACTATAATGAAAGAATACTTGGCTCCTTTATGATTGTCATTTTGAAACATTTAAAAAGGAAAACATTTGAGTTTACTACATGGTGAAGGGATGTTCAACACCTGTGTTCATTTGCCTTTAGATACAACTGACACAAGCATAATTTAAAGGTACATTAATATGTAAGGATATTTATAAAGCCAGACATATAAATAAAAATCGGTCAGCTTGTCACAAATATGTTATTTATTTATTTGTTTAACAATAGTCATTAAATATATTTGCTTATTGAACGATACGCGACGAAAAATGTTAACATCAAGATCATTAATTACGCTTATATCTATTAATACTCGAGATGTAAGTACCTTCTGCTAAACATGGTCTACCGTGGCGTTTCAATTTCAAGAGAGACAACACAAAACGCATGATGCCGTGCCAGCTCATAGTCGCGCACAATGTGGTTGTGTAACTAAGGAATTATTAAGTATAATACACGAAATTACTAAAACTAAATAGCTAATCGATGTGAAGAGCAAACATATTTGATAATCTAACACAAAATCGAAATACTCTAAATCAATCAAATAAAAATATATTTTATATTAAAACACACCTAATATTTTATTTTAAATCAAGAAAAGATTAAGTAAAATAATTACAAATATTGCCCGAACCGCGTGTGAGACGTCCGTTGACTGCAACATG
>DWEI01002645.1:0-13991 GCA_018245875.1 Mysoria ambigua | reverse complement strand
TTAGAAATTTTACCAGATTTTCTAGTAGAAAATCTAGTAGAAATTTTCTAATTAGAAAATTTTGTAGCGTTCGACCCCGGAATCGAACCCGGGACCTCTCGATCGGCAGTCGCACTTGCAACCAACACGACCAACGAGGCAGTCTTTAATCAGCCAAGGTTATCTATACTGTACGTGTCATCTCAATCTGTCCAGCCATTTCGCCGTGAAACGATAACAAAGGTAAACGCAATCTTCCACACATACAATAGCAGTCAGAGAATCAAAACAGATGTGCGCAGCGCGGTACGCTTCGATATTCCGATTCGGCCGGCTACAAGCACTGACGTTTGTAATTTGTGTAGCTACTTCAAAGGCCATCACAAATTAGTTTCAGAACGAGCCCGCGCTGCAACCGAGCCCACTCATTGTTCGCCCGCGAGTGATGTCAACGAACATACGCAGAAACACGTTGAAGAGAGCCAACTCACAGTTTAACCCCTTACGCGCAGGTTAACGAACCGCCACTTGTTTACCCTCGTGATGTGGTGAACCCGCTACAAATACCTACTCTACTATACATAGATGAATAATTTTAAATATTAGCCATTTGAATATGTATTCTTTAAATCCTTAATATTATCCTCATACTTATCAACGTTTCGTTAAACATCATTTTGCAACAACGAACATATCGCGTAATAACTTAATTAATAATGCACATTCGTCACATAATTAAATGTCATATTTAATAATAAACTAGGTATTTCTATCATTTAAAAAAGTATGTCAAACGAAACATTAAAACATTCTCTTAAAAAGAACGTTGTTGAAACATTAATGATATATACGACAAAATAAATAAAGTATTAAAGCTCCACATTCAAACACAAAAGTATTAAATCTTATCATATTGCAACCACGTGTATTTCTAGAGATAAACACGATTCGCGCTTCTAGAGACATCGGCACCAGGGCGACGGACAGCGAACGCGCTCGTATGCGAACAACAGCGCGTGGGCAGATCTTGAACTGTCCGCGCACAGATTATCAGCAATTATTGTCACACAACATTGAGATTTAGCGGCAACTGTCGCCTCGTGAATTTAAAACAACCGACTAATTTGACGATAATTTATTTGGACACGAAACAGTAAACCCGTTTCATTTGTAAAACAAAAGTATTGTAATTGAGTAGTATGTATAATAAAAATATCTAATCATTAACAAAACCCTTTACAACATTTGGTAAAAATCTTAAAGTATAAATGGTCACAAAAGTCCATGATAGAAGAAGTAATTTATCACTGTTTGTCTCGTCATTGATCGTTGTTTAAAATTCTAGATTTTTACTATCACAACACAAAAAGACTTTCACCCACCAAGTCATTAATTACTATTGACAACAAAACAATACATACAATTAATTAAACCTAAATCATAAACGAGTATCTAATAGTGGTCGATACTTTTAATTAGGAAATTAATATAATTATTCGTACAATCGAAAAAAGGCGTTAGTCATACTACGATGGAGAATTTCAAATGACATCAGGTCATCAGTAGCCACGTGTGGAGTCAATGTTCAACATCGAATTGGCGATCAGCACGGCGAACCCAACTGCACGAGTTACTCTTGACCTTCGATAACGCGCCAGAAGCTGCGGCGTTATCACGCCAACATCAGCCATTACCACGCCGGCCGTTCGGCTCAATCTATTTCCTCAACTGATTGCTCATCATCATCATGATCATCATTACTAACTAATTGCATCAACCCGACTGGATATACACAAAATCTATCAATGCAAGATAGAAAGATTCTGCGAACATTGTAGTTGCGCTATACTCATCCACTATAATAGTTGTTAGAAAAAGTTACTCGTTAAGTTATAGACAAAAAAAAAGGAAACAAGTAATGTAAGATTAAGGTACAAAGAAACGGCGACCCCAACTTTTACGATTACAAATACATCAAAGGCGTATTCACAAAATAGTTGAAGAATATTCAGTTTCATGAGAAAAACTATTTCAGCCATTTTTCGAAACGAATCGAGAACAAAGGAAAACCTAGCGCTGATACAAACACTTTATCGCTGACTCATCGGGTGTATTCTGTTTCACGCTTCGTGTTCATTGGTCTGAATAAATGTTATTTCGTTTCGATTAACTTTTAATATGACCCGAGATAATTAAAATCATTTTCAGTACATAAGTCAAAGATATAAATGAGTCATTAAACTTCGTGTAAATTCGCTGTTACAACATTATGACATTAAAAGATCAATGTATGGATATCCTTATATGTAAAAAATGTAAACGTAACATCACGCGTATAATGCCCGAAGAGGTAGGAAAACTAATGTAGAACACTTCCACGTTAACGTTTACGTTCCAATATGGAATAGGTGAGTCTATTGTTATAAACCATAAATATTTCCAGAATCTGAGCTACTAGTAGAGAATCTAAATTAGAAAATTCTAGTAATGCCGACTCGGGATTTGAACTCAGGACTTTCCGAGCGGCAGTCGCGCATGCAAACAAAATGACCAACGAATCAACTTTCTTATGCAATTAATCTTTAATATAACAAATTTATTCAGATGAAATTTTATAAGGAAAATTATTCCCGTCCATTATTAGGTAAAGATTTAATTCAACCATTCATTGTATCTCGTTTGAAACCAAATACATCATCTACTATCACACAGGTTTCTTGACAACTTAAATGCAATTATAGGAAAAATACTTTATCTGCTTAATTTAAAGATTAGCAGATATAAGAGCACAAACATTGAAATGTGAAGAATTACATTACGCTGAAAACAACATAGGAATAATACACGTAGAACACCTACAACTTTTTCACTCATTAATACTTAACAATTTTTACCAAAAACCTCCGACATTAATAAATTTAAAAAATCCCTAACCGCATGCAAAAACTAAAATTGTTAACAAACCTTTGCAAATGATACCCGATATAGATATAGTTAGATGTTAGAATAATAAATGAATATTATCATCACTACAGTTGAAATAAATTAGGACAAAAATTTTCGAATGGAACATACCAGTGTCACAGCGTGTCGAGCTAGGCGAGTGGCTCGCTACGTAAACAGCTGTTAGTCAATAACAATGACGCTATCTCACCCCGAGCCCTTCTCGGTCTATTAGCTCATTCGGCGGACATACGACCTAATTCATCTACGCTCGAAAGTCAGGGATGTGGCGTGGCTGTTTTTATTTTCGTTTCACGGTAACGGAGTTTTACATAACGGTAACACATTATGTAAAACTCGTTGGTCGTGTTGGTTGCGGGTGCGACTGCCGATCGGGAGGACCCGGGTTCGATTCCCGGGTCGAACACTACAAAAATTTTCTAATTTAGATTTTCTTGTAATGGTTCGGTTGCTAATTACAGGAAGGGGATTACAGGCGTAAAGTTACGTAATGTAAAATCAAATGTTAAACGTAAAATGTATCATAATAGAAGTCAAGGAATCATTTTTAGAATAACATTGCGTCAACAAAAATATTGGTACGGTCCAAGGCTATTAATACCTTGGCAGAAACACTTCCGTGGTTACGAACAGTCAAAGCGGGCGTTTTTAAGGCTAAGACAAAGTTCATTTGCATGTCAAAGTCAAATGATATAAAAATTATATTGACCCTATAAAAGATATGAGATGTAAAATTCCTCTCACTATAAACAAAATGTAACACATACACCATTGAATTAATTTTACACATGCTAAAAACATCTGATTTACAAACGCACGCAAACGTCGAAAGAAATATACTAGATCAAATATTATTACAATGCACAAAGGGCTTGCGTAAATATATTATTATTTAAACATTTATAATTACACATACTTAGTTCCCTTAATAAATTAGTTTTTAACGTTATAATGTACGAAAAAGTATTATGCACGATCTACGAAAACGGTACAAAATAATTCAATTGTGACTTCTTTATCGAGCTAATCCCATAGTTCAACCCGCCCTTTACATTAACCATAACCATAGCTATGAGTTACAATTAGAGTTCGTTCAAATACTCATATAATAATAAAACCGAAGCGTCGATAATTACAAAAAAAAAATTAAAACGGAGCAAGTAGACAAAGAGCACACGCCGCTCCGTCGTTGATATCACTCGGCCGCACAGAGCGTCCCGAGGACCGAATTAGCCGCCGCACTGTACTCGCGCGTCGGCGGCGCGACGCGCCCGGCCGCGCTGCACCGCTGTGACGCGGAATTATCTCTGTTGCACTTCGCGCTCGCCCGTGGCTTCGACAGTGATGACATTAGCACTAATGTCCATCATGGTTATTATTATACCATCGTGTGTAATGGATTTTTACTATGCCCTTACTACAGGCACAGGGAAGGCAGAAAGCACAAAGCACCAAGTGTCAAATATCATATATACCAACTGCCGTCGTCATCAATTAATAATTAATTCAATTATTGTTCGTGATCGATCACTAAATTGTTATCAGTTTCATAGTTGAAACACTCTATGACTACACTACATTATTACGCCCCAATCTCGCCCGATTTATCTGCATATCCTAATCAGACATTTCCCCTATTATATCAAATATAATCGATATTTACAAATTATTTTATGCATATTCTATAATTATTTACGCAAAGGTCCGTACAATAAATGAAATATATAAAATTAAGATATTAATAATTCTAAGGGTCTGTACGAGTCCTGAATTTAATGAAAAATAGTCCTCAATGATAAAAAACGCGCAAACCATTACAGAAATTAATAGGTCCTCTTTATGCAAGTCAAAAACCTCGCCGACTTTTAATAACCTCTGGGACTGAACTCACGCGACCGTAACGATAGGACTGCAAGGTTCAAAAACACTAATTAGCATCTGCGTAACCCAGTGTACCTACTGTGCCCGTAGTCGCGCGGGGGTGACGCGCAGTGTCAAGACGGCACGGCCGCCGTGTCACCCACAGCATTACAATGATGTGAAGTAGTATGGTTTCATGACGTTTATTTAGCCGAGGATAGGGCGCGTTGGTGCTCTTGGGGAGAAAGGAGGGGAGGGGGACTATGTCTAGCACTTTACCTGATGACGAATTGATGATAAAACATTTTGTCAAAGTATTTAAAATTAAAATTTTATTACTTCCGTAAACCTTCAAACACAGTATAACGTTTGAATAGCATATGACTAATTTCAAGTAAATATATATCTTTACGTGTTTGGTATACCCCAGATCCGGAGGTACCAAAGCGTGGAAAAAACAATATTAAAAATGGCTGCGAAAAGGTTTGCTATTAAATTAGAAATATAATGCTTATCGGAACGAACGTCACAAATGCTCCTAAAACTACGAAATATGGTTTTAAATTAAAACTTTACGTAGTCCGCAAGGAATATTACGCAGACAATCTTGGTCGGCGGTCTCCATGATTGTGTAAAATGTATAAGGTCCTAGTCTAAAACCACTTACAAAGACTATATATGATAGCAAAAACCTATAGACTTAGAGATAGAAGTATAAGGGTATCTTTAAAATTTCCCAGTCATACATAAAATAGCACAATGACATACATTTTCCTGTAGAATTTGTCTACAAGTTGGTATGAATAACTTGAAACAAAGCGCACCAGCCAAAACATTAAGCTCATGATTTAAGACAACATGAAAACTAGAAACATGAAAACTAGAAAACGTAGAAATTATCAAAATTACAAAGGACGAACTTATAGACTCCAAGCATTCTATACCAGTCAACCCCGGTTAGATTGATCGCAGTCACCGTGACCTGAAATTTATTCGTACAGATAGCAATTCGCTTACTTTTCACTTTTTCTTCCAAAGAAAAAGTGCTGTAATCGAAAAAGAAACTTGACTTATATTGGTATTCGTGCCTAAATAAAGCTAATCACGATTTTACAGCACTTGCATTTAACAATCACGTACAACATACGTATATCATAAATAACACATACTTGAAACATTAAATCAAGACTATACTGAAAAAATAATAAGCACAGACAATTTTGTTAATTCATCTAATTAACTAACACGAGTTAGATTGTAATTTGTTAATATTATTAAATAATTTATTTTTAACAATGAACTGCGTAGACCTATTTATATGTCTACGAAGTTCATTTCAAGGTTGTATCCTCGGAGAGAACTGCGGAGATTTTGTAATTTGTCAAACGAAGTTACGGCCCGATGTTTCAATGCGGCTAAAAGCGAAAACTTATTGGCAAGAGACATTATAAAAGCTTTTTCTGAAAACCTTCCTAACATATTGCTGACAATTTTCCTATTTTTTTTATTATAAACTATTTGATATTTTTATTTCTTAAAACTCTTTTTAGAATTTGCACGTTTGATGTAAATATAATTTATAACACAGTGCAGGCATAATATAAACAATAAAACAAAAATCAAATTTAAAATAATGATAGATACATATGCTTGGACTTAGTTACGAGAACACACAAGGACCATAACATCAACATCGCAAATATTTAACCGTAAAATGGAGATAATGTCCATTACGACAACAAATAGTTGCTTTAAAATCATTTTATGTACTTATAGCCTAAACATACTAAATTCAATATAATATCATATAAATGATAATGTGCAGTATAAGCAAGCTAAGCTCTCATGTTATCAAAACATTTGTATGTAAATCGAAAATGGAAACAAAAGTAACTATTTCAAGACCGTTAAAATCACACAACTATTAAACAAGATAAAACACAACTAGCTAACAAACAGAGCACATCTTACATTGCGTCATAGAATTGTCCACATAATATATTGTCTCACAATTCAATTAACAATACTACGGGGATCAAGCTGAAGGGCCCTGAGAAAACAAAACGCCATTATTAGGACAATTCATTGCCATGTAACATTGGAAATACGTATACATTAGAATTCGCGTTACGTAAAACGTTGAAACGTTTGACTTTTACATGAAGCGTACTAGATATAAGTACTGTCACAAAGGTCGCTCGAATCACGGCACGGTTTCTTTCATTACTTTCATGCTGCTTCTAAGTAAATTGAAGGTGGGGAAGAAATCCTACCGTGACATATTTCAAAGCTTATACCGTATCGAGTGACAACGTGTTGTTTGCATGGATGACGCTTGCCACGCTTATAATCCTGTGCGAGTGCCCTGTTTGTTAACATAATGTGAAATCGGGTATATGGTATTGTCACGTACGATACATCCAGAGGCGTAAGTGGAGGTATGGCAGGTGGGGTCTTCGGCCGGGGCCCTGCGCCCCACCTTACAGCAACAAGAGAAAAAACCACGTCCATTAAAAAAATTCCACATTGGGGCCCCATACACCACTTACGCTTCTGGCTGCTCGACGACCCGGTGTTCATCCAAGAGCTCAGGCGGTATGCCACAATTGCAAATCTCTGTTAATACCAATCAGACCGAATTTACAGTTAAATCAAAATATAATTATCTTTAAGTTGAAATTTTGCTTTATCTTTTATCGTACGCTTTCTAATGCCAATGCGCGTAACTGTAAAAAGCATTCCATATATAATTCAATGCTGTCGGCGTGGAGTGTTTCCTGAGGAGAGCAGCGACAGACTTGTGCATCGCCTTAAAACACATCATGCAATACCTGACTACGGGCACACGAGCATTTAGAGCATAGTGGTGCTATGGAGCCGAATTCACGCTAGTATTAGTTCTAAATTACGAAAACTACATCTACGTAAATTATCCAAAACTTAAGAATATAGTTTTATCAAATAATATAGATTAACAAAATGAGGTACCTAACGTAAAACACCAGTTCGAGCACATAATACAAATCTTTATAAACTGTGACAAGATAAGTGGTAACTCCTAAATAGTAATTAAGTTGGCTAAGGAAAGGTACGTGATTAAGCAAAAGTTGGAGCATGACGTTAAAGCAATATAATTTATGTTAGTCGACGACCGCAAAAGTATATTGTAGTGAAAGGTCTCTCCTCCAAACGATATCGCATAAGTAAATACGAAGGTGTATTTGTAACTCTTGGTGAACTCATGTCTGAATATAATACAGTCAAGATAAATGTGGCATGTTATCATAGTTTTCGTTATTTATCTCATAATAATTTCATACATTTCGCCGAAATCATTCTTTTATTTCATTTAAACGCCAAGAATTTAATTATTTGATCTATCTTTTTAATTTATTGAAATTCTTTCAAAGCCGTTCGTTCGAATGTCAAGTATTTTCATAAAGTATTAAGTATCGAAGGAATATTCTATCAAATCGGAAAAATCTATTATGGGAAGAAACAAACGCAGAATTTATGTGCTAATAACAAACTACACAGTCAATGAAAATGATTGAGTAAAACCATACAACAGTTAAAAATTACCACCTACTAATATTTCACATTCCTGCAACACAATTTAATGGATTCAGCCATCAGATCGCGTTGTGGAAATGTTATGTAGATATACTAGAAACCTCACCTATCAATGGAATAAATGAAGGTGATATACAAGCAATCACATCAGTCACCGTTCTCGGGCGTCGATTTGCACAACACAGTCGCTTGGTAGCTGCGCACGTTGCAACTTTTACCACATCAAAACCATCTGCTGCCCGTACCTACAGCGATTCTACCTATAATTCAATATGCTCGTTGAAATTCAGAGTTATACTATGTACAACATTTACTTTTTTTAACTTATAACAAATATTACATATTATGATATATGCATATATGAGTTATATAATAACCTAGTGCATTTTTTGTTAACACGTTATAAATTAATAATTTTCCTATAATTAGCCATAACATTATGTCTGTTTCCCAGAGGGTTTAGGCGGAGGTATTTCGTACTCCCACGTTTTACTAGTTACAAAAGAAGAGGTGCTATTACAGAAATTAAGGGAATGAGCCAAACCATAAAAGGCATTTCCGAAAACAAGAATAATCATATCCGTTCAGATAGCTTCGAAAACGAGCACTGAGAACAAAGCAAATATTACTATTGCTATTTATACCGTTACCATATTCAGTAAAACAAGAAAATCAGTCTCTAAAATGAGAAGTGGAAACTCGCAATGTTGCTCTACAACGTTCGTTGGAGATTAAATTAATGCTATCGATTTCGGATCTTATCACCAAGGTGAACAAGAGAAAGTCGTTTGAATGTGAAAGAGGCGGGCGACGTAAGCCAAACGAACTTGACCCGCTGTTGGCCGGGAGACCTACATCACGCCGACGCTTATTTGGCACCGATAACAACTGTTCGTCCGCACATTATCATATTACTTTTTTAAACCTATTGATAATGACAATAGATACGTTCGAAATTAAATATTAATACATTTTTACTCCATATCATCATCATCATCATCATCGACCTATTCCCGTCCACTGCTGCACATAGGCCTCTCCAATAGCACGCCACTGAGGCCGATCTTCATCTTCTTCGCTTTTACTCCACTGACTATAAATAAATTTTAATATCAATAAAACACCCGCATTCGTTTTCAGATTTAAAACAACTGGTTGACTCGGAAACGCAGATACAAATTAAGTTTTTTAAGTACCCACATGTTTAAATTTGTCAAATTCATAATGCACTTTTGCAAATTTGATTTAAAAAAAGTGTATATTTCATAAAATATATACGATTCCAACGTAACAACGGGACCAACGGAAGAAATTAAACGAAGAATGATCAGCAACACTACACCATGTAGTCATACTCTACAACGTAGTGTCCTACAAATGGCCTCGATAGCTTTCACTCTCACGACGATTACGTAAATGTTCAGCATCGGACACAACCTGATTACTTCTATCGGCAGTTTTGTTTGTGCTCAGAGTGTGAAGATGATTTCTATTTATTGATATTCAAAAACAATAACCAAAGTGTAACCAAACATTACATCAAATTCAATATATTACTTAACAAGTAATATTTTGGGTTATATAATTATTATATTTTTCTTACAGTCTTGAGAAATTCGGTCGGCGTTCGAATACCTAAGCGTAGCTCATTCGTCTTAATAATGCGTAATAATCAAATTCACAGGCGGGATTATAATTCGCAAGTTACTGTCAAATAGCAATAGCAGTATTTATTAGAAATAAACACAATTTCGTGTTTTGTACTCATTGCACATCAAATAACCCTATGACATTATTTTTCGATCAAAGCAACGATATTAGCAAAATAAGTGAGCGAGTGCGAAAAAACGATAAATGACATTTCAAAGACTGCAAGTGTAATGACAACATGTTTTTTTTTGTATTCTACAATGATTTTTTTTTTGTATTCTAAAACAGATTTCACAAAACATTTATAAACAGGCAATGGATAATAGCCGACTAAAAGTTGACCGTCACCATTATAATACATTGCTGCAACGCTTCAAACAACAAACGCTGCATTCATTTTGGGAGAGATATAACACACCCAAATGAAACCCAATTAGTATATTCCTTAAAATAAATTTATGGCGAATTCTTAACAAGGGATGCGAGCATAAGCCACCTTTACCAGGCCGGCCCGACTGCGTCCCGAATACAAAACAAAAAAAAATTGAAATTAGCCAGTTGCAAATATTTGCCTTAACTGATAAAGAACAATCGTGACTTCCTCGCCATTAAATTAAATGCGCAAACATGAATTAAAACAAAGAGATGACGATCTAACTTCAACATACACATATTAAGTGCAGACTAATGGCGTTCAAACAAAAGAGGACTCTAATAAACGTCGATAGCATCGATTGCGGAACAACAGCTGGGTTAATGCGTGTACTGCCTATCGAACAAGGCCGACGTAAACGCATTAGGCCAAAGCGAATTAAACCTTATCACTTTATGCCACAGTTTGTATTTAATTGTTTATGCGGAGGTGTAGCAGGGCGGGGGCGGGCGACAGCACGTGGCGACCCGACTAAAGCGAGCTTGACCCAGTTAGTAGATGCACCATTTCGGTCCCGTTCCGAAAACAAGGCCCTTCGCCACCGATTATAAAGGACGCGAACCTTCACTTTATAGAGCCCCTTAAGAGCTTCAGATCGAAAATGCAAAAAGTATCCATTCGAATACGGCCAAAACGAGTCTTTCGAAAGTAGTTCGAGAAATGATAAACAGATATATCAGAACAGATCTAGTGGCGGAATAAACGTGGCTTTTCGTCTAAACTTATATCTTTGGCAAAGTGCCTTGACATCGGCTGGGAGCACGTTAGTTATACGATTCGGATACAAATAATTTCGTAAGCACATTGAGCTTATAAACGAAAATACGAGAACGATAGTGGGAGCCGGTAACAATGTTTTAATGTCTGTATGTTGTGTAAATCAACAAAGGTTCGTGAACATTGACGACTCGGCAACAATATCACTTTTGATACTACAACAGTATTTAGTCGTATCGAGACACTACACATGTTTCTATATACGCTATTACCGGTATTAACGAACCGCTAAGCGTTGTGCAATTAAAGCGTCACATCACTGAGAGAGTCGAGTGCAAATCATCGAGGAGAGATAGCGACGCAGCTGTAATAAATTAGATGTTACGAACACATCCTGTCATCGAATATGACAGAATGCTTACGGATCGAATAAGTTAATTACGATTTACGCACTAATATGTGTTCACACCCGGTCTCTTAACGTATAGACAGAGTGCAACGAGTGCATATTATCTCTATCATTACTAGCTTGCCATAGTTCTTATATATGTATATATAACTCTCATCAAATACATACCAGAACAGCTAAACGAAACAGCAAAGATAATATTAATAGCAATAGACAACAACAGAAATAAATTAATATCAACTAAACCAAGATACTTTGAAAGCAGTACATACAACAGCTCAAATAGGTAATATTTAATAGAACCCAGTGATACGAGCTAGATAATCAACGCACAATATCACGGTTGGCAACAAAGGCGGGGCATACGTCACACAGCGCCGTCGCGAACGGCGCCGTGCGTTCGACGCGAAACAAAGGACGGTGGACAATGCTCGATGCTTATTCACTGATCCGCAGGGCTGGCAGACGAATGATAATGAGCAGTGAAGAACTTATGACAACTCGTATAAGCAAATAAAAAGCATTGAAAAAAAAAAGAGTAGCGTTTTCATTTTCACGTTAAAAACTGTAACATTGTTGATACAGATATCTAAAACGAAAAGTAACGAGAACGAATTACACTCAACAATTTTTTTTACATCCCTGATTTGAAATTCATGATATCACTCACACAGTTCAACGGTTGCTCACTGTGTGTATTATTCGACTAAAAACAATTTGACAAAGCACATAATACAGCTGGACAGCCTGTTTTGAAATGACATCGTAATATTGCATTATAGAAAAGATTTTAGGTTATGGTGTCTATGCACAAAGTTACATTGACTATGCAAAGTGCGTAAACTACGCAGCTAGTAATGAGTTGTTTAATCCACTTTAGACGGCTCATAAAGATCAAGAAATGCTAATGTTGTCCGAACTGAGAACAGGTATTTTCAACTTGACATTGATTACTTATAAATGCAAATTAAAAATGATACGACTCCGAAGGCGCATAAAAATTAAACTTATAAAATTAAATAGTTTATAGATACAATAATTACTGTATATTTTCGTTTCAACTTCCTTAAGGTATTCAGTACGATATATAGGCACAAAGAAATCCAAAAAACAAATGTTTTGAATTAATATTACAATAACACGATGAAAACGTACAATGGCATAGCAATATACCCAACACTTAAAGACAGTTTCATACGCAGATTACACACATTGAATAGTAAATAAAATTTTTAAAAAACTCTGAAATTCTTATACGAATGTAAATATGTATAGGAACATCGGTTGCTTAAGAGTGTTTCAACCTGGCCTCGCACGGAAGCGTCTATTTCACTTAAACTTAAACAATACAGGTTTACTAATTACGATTTAAAATCCATCGTTACTTTTATTGAACTTTCACTACTTTCATTAAAGAAATAAAATTCTAAAGTCCATAGAAAAAACCGAATAAAAGCATTAACTGAAAATAATATTGCCAACAATATTTAAAAAAATATTTTTTCTTAACTTCCCTATGCTTTTTAATGGTCTTTGTTTAAATGCCTTTTAATGGTATTTTCACACAGGTAATGGAAATAGCATTACCGCAAACCGGTCGGTCCGAAGGTGATTAATGAACCGTTGGAGCCATTCACGACAGCCCAGGTGTGAATTAACATAAACTAAATGAATGTGGGTTTTTTTATTCTATATTCATTGCCCTCAACAAGTGTCATCGTCGCATTAAACTATTTTTAAGCACGTGCCACTACACGACTTTGATGGCAGCTTCACGCGCGTCCGGAAAAGTTTCCAGTCGAATGTGACTAGTGACAATTCTGTCGCTACCCGCTCTCGAAGGCTGTGTTCAACGGTGATTTATTTATATTGAGCCCGGAACGCGTATTATTCCGCCGGGGCGCGTTCGATCGCAACGAGCACGAGCATCCTTGACTGCGTGTGCGTCGCTAACCATATTTTATTACCAACTGCATGCATTACAAGTATTAGATATTCTTCGATGAGATTAAATTTTATACATTCGACGCTATTCAGACATAAAAGTTTCAATAAGTTAGATATGCAAGGATGTTTTTTTTTTTTCATTATGTCCAGTATCTTCACATATCTTATACATTGTGAAGACTCGAATGTTTGGAATGAAGATTATTCACTTAAACACAATCGTAACATTAACCGCTCAACGTTATAAAATCATTTCAAAAACTATAAAATCCAATTCGATTCCCGGTTCGAGCACAACTATTTTTGTTTTCTAAATTAAATTTTCTAATAGTGGTTTGGAATTTGGATAAGTGACTGGTGTATAGCAATACGCTCACCACCTATTCCATAGTGTAACGTAAACGTAACTGGCAGAACGTGGGAGTATTCTGCATTCTTCTGCCTACCTCTTCGGGAGTA
>DWEI01002644.1:0-13992 GCA_018245875.1 Mysoria ambigua | reverse complement strand
ACTGACAGTTGTAAATTTGGAGTCCTGTTACTGGTTAAAGCTGACAATAACAGTACCGTTCCTGTAATCCCATTCGATGATGCCCTTGGGCGATAACGGGTATTGCGTTTCTTACTTTCTTCACATAAAAAAACATCTTTAAAAGAACATTTACTCTATTAAAATCAACAAAAGAATCCCCATTTAAAACACACTTAAAGTAAAAATAAGAAGCGTAATAAATATTCGAGAAAGTTGTTTTAATTTCTTCTTTATACAAACGTAGATTACCAGACGCGATCGGAAAAGTTCCTTGTTTTTAATTTTCCTTAAAACATCCACTTTTTTATACGTTTTTTTTTATTTCCACTGAATAGTCGAAAGGCTTTCTTAACTTCAAAACGGTTATCTTGACCTGAGGACGTACGCCGTTAATTAGATTACACCATATTGAACTTTAACACTACGCTTCAGAACTCATTATTTAATAATTGGCAACGTTCGTTTGTAACTTTTTAATTGCGAACGAAGCTACTCACGGGACGGTTCATTGTTTTATTCGTTTCAGACTGCGATTTGTTCCTCATTGGGTGTATTATGTTGCATATATTTAAATATATCATCGACGAGATGTCCAACACAGCAAGTGCGGTCTATATCTCATATTGAACGATTCCTAGATTAAAGTCGTGAATAACAATTAATGGAGAAGGCTGCGCCACAAATAATAATGACGCCAATCCAGTATAAAAACACCTGTAATGCCATAATATGATTACTAATTTAAATACATGCATAGATACATTTAAGGTATGTTTAGATGGCACTCCACGATATGTAGGTAAAGGATTGTAAGTGGAATATTCTAGTAAATTTCTGTGAACATTTTCTGACTTAACGGACAGCGCGGATGATAAGTTGATACTGGTACTTTGTATTAGCGCATGTACGGGGATATCTGATGTAGGTGTAGCGATTGTGGAACGAACTGCTAATCCCAGACAATCATTGGGCCTTGCAGCTTCACTTTATCATCGCACACGGCTATTGTATTAGCTTCCCCGCCGACAGTCATCGGGATGGTTCGTTTGTGACTCGTCCAAATAAATAAATACTTACAACTCGCGGATTAATTTTTATTCCTTACGAAATATGGTGTCATAGACACTAATTTCTTTCATAATCATATTTTTATTCTTTAAACGTATTTCTACCGCATTGTATAAGAACTTTGAATACTGTAAAGGTGACTTCAGAATAATTCAAATGTTAATGCCCAGAAGCAATTATTCCATTTCGATAATTCATTCAAAAACCCGCATTCCGTAATATGTACACTGTTTTTATAAGTTTCAGAATTAAAATTCATCAATAGTTGTACCAAAGCCACATTGTAACAGAACGGGGATAACCCTCGATGTATCGGCATATTCCTTCCATTTACTATATTCCGTGCATTCGACAAATACCTTGCAGATGAGAAAAACGTGATTAGAATGTAATACCGGCTAGACGTCCTATTCGCATTCATTTTGTATCCATGTCTCAATGTTGATATTATCGGGGAATATTGTGAAATATTAATAACTATATGCTTTTGTTTTTGATTTCGTTCGCACGATACCAACTTCGATCACGCCTGCCGGTGTAACGGGTGTCATTATGTCCTATAATTAAAGCCACTAATACATCCATAATGCACTATTTAAGTTGTCTTATTACCATTTTTTGTGTTGTCTTGTTCCATTTACATATAAAATTCTTTGTTTTTTGACCATTCGTGCCTACGGCGCTGCATCCCTCTACGAATCTTGGCTTCTCCTACGGTTTTGGTCTTCCATAACAATTACGACATATGAGCATTTAAATTTCTAACCCTAAATGATTACAGCAGTCTATTAGCGTCGTAACGTACCATTACACCTGTAATTCCCGAAGAGGTAGACAAAGGAGTACGGTCCGCGTTTCTATGTAGTCTATTACTAACAGGGTTTTGCCAGAGGAGTATGACATAAGCAGATAAATATGACACAAAGGCGTAGCTCCTCCAATGGAACAAGCGCTGTCACACACTATTATCGGTATCCATCTTTTAAATGTAATATTTCGCAGATCAACCGTTTCACAGATCGTCTCGACAAAATTTGATCTACGATTACTTAAAGATCTACAAATGAGTGTGTACTTAATTACTTACTCAATTACTGTTTCTTCGAAACCCTTATTTCTTATACTTAAGAGTTACTAGTGTGACCCCTACGTTGAAATAAGAGTCAAACAATTTTCAGATTCTATTGATAAAGATGAATCGAAATCAGCCGGTAAAAACGCCGGCTGGCTAGATAAAAATAAAACTTTTACGTTGTTTTTAAGCCAGTTTATTAAAATTATTTCACTGAACAGTTTCTCCTCAAAATGTCATAAACCAAGTATGGGCATACTCTTTATCCTTCTTTTTGATAGAAGGTTCATGATTAGCATGCGGTACTTATTGAGCCTAGTGAAACGCCTCCTATTGTCTCACAATATCTTCCTGCTTGCCATAATACAGGTCCGTACAGGGAGTCGTCCTAAGCTTCAACTTGATTTGCTCAGCTTTCAATGTCGTCTGCGCGCTGTGGTACTTTTGAAGTGTGTACATCGTAATGGTATTTGAATTAATATTATAAGGTAATATGGAAAATCCCGCTAATAATTCCTACCACTTTTAAATTCAATCAAATGTTTCTCATTATTTTTATCTACCATTTTCTCTTTCCACTATTGGATAAGATTATATTGTTAATACAAAAAAATGTTCTGGCTATAGTCTATCATTCTGGCCAAGTAAGAGTTCGTTGATTTTACATGTCTTAGAGAACATTATTGTGAATTTGTTTGTTTATTTATAGAGAACATCATTGTGAAGACGTACACCGTACATGTTTCCTTCGTGATTAAAGCACCTGATATTTAAATAAACAATTTTCTAATACACTGTCACGTTGCACCGGTTACGTTTACGTCGCACAATAGAGTAGGTGGTGAGTGTTCGCCGAGCACGGTGCATGTGTGTGGTCTGCGAGCCGCTGATAGAAGTGTGTGATAGGAAATTTAAGTTTGAAAGTCTACTGGCACCTGGAGATTTGAACCAGCGGGACCAGCAGTTGCGTTTGAAACCAGTCGGCTAATTAGGCATTGAGAACATTGCTCTGAAATTTGAAATTATCTTGTATACCAAAGTAACGTAAGCCTACTATTCATCTCTAAAAAGAAATTAAGTTTTTTAACAGCCTAACATCGTGACAAAGGAAAAACGAAAAAGCTTTAATATAGTTAGATCAAAGATAGCCGCTGTTTGCCAAATATTCTCACATATTCCTTGGATTTTGGAAGTTAGACGGCTTTAGTTTTCTGTAAGGTACTTTGCCGAATTAAGATACGCCTGTCCATTTCCCAACGAAAAGTTATGACGCAAAATGACGAAGACTGAGAACGACCGTTTCTCCTGTACTTTAAACGCATCGCCGGTCGGTGTGGTATAAAAATGATCCTGTTGTTATAATTTGCGAGTGCAATTAAGTTATAAAACGTAGATGGGCCTCTGTCTTAATGAAATATTCCACTTTTCGTTATTAATGCTGGCCATTTATTGCAACGCAATAAACGTAGATAACTATGCTAATTTATTTGTTTAATCTTTTACTGTGTTATCTTTCCTCAGTATAAACTTAATAGGTGAAGACATACAAGGATTCCTTTTGTTATATTGATGTGCGGCTTAAGACTCACGTAATCTATTAAATTTATAGAATACTAGGGATAAATAATAGTACAATTTATTTTACATTGCACTTTTAATGTTTTAAAACTTTTCGGGTTATTTGTGAAACAAAAAAAATATGTTTTACCAATATCAGCCTAATGCAGTTCATTTCTAGACAACCGCATTTCTTGTAGGGTTACGACTGTATTCGCTGGACATGCTGATTAGGGATCGCAGAGAACAGACCCATTACGTGGATTCCGCATACGCGGCCAGAGCATTTAACTGTGCCCAGAGTCACCAGATTTGACCTCACAATTAATATCTCATTTAAACAAACATAACATTAAAAAGTAATACGCCTATAGTCCTCAAAGAGGTAAGCAGGTGAAAGTATAACGCTATGTTTCACGAGTTACGTTTATCGCTCAACATGCATTAAGAAGTAAGCTTATTGCCATACAACAGGCACTAATCCAGACCGAACCACTTCTAGATGTGTTTACCAGAAAATTACCACGCCACTTAGCAAGACCTGAGTACCCGACCTAATTGATCCCAGGACCCCGCGATGGACAGTGAGGCTGGTAACAACTCAACCAATGAGGCAATTTGTACTATTATATTATACAACCTTGAAACTTTTGTATTTTATAACCGTTACCTGTATTTATCTCGTTATTTCAATATCATCACCGAAAACAACGCAAAATGTTCTGAAAATCCTATACACTAAGGTTCAAATTGTCCTAACATATATTTATATACAATGAACTCACAAAATTACTAGTTTCGTTAATAGTAATATAAGGTATTCTACTTCATTTATTTCATACAATTACGTTTGCGTAATGCTTGTGAATTTGAAGTAATTTTTTAATGACAAAATATAATTCTTTTATACATGATGTTTCATTTTATGTGGAACTATAATACTTACGAATATGATATCCAAGTACCTGTAACTCATTAAGAAACACACAAACGCCGAACAATACATTCTTTTGTGAATATAAATAATAAATATATCTAAACTAATATATTTTAGGATCGAATTAAGGATTGTAAACTCATCATTGACAATAATGAATTCCAAGAGAGGGGCAATTTTTATAATACAGTTTTTACAGTGTAATAATCGTGAGTATTAATTAAAAGCCTTAAAGGACACAACTATAATAACTTCTCATTGGTGGTCCAACGTTCATTATCACAGATACGATATTGTCGTGTTTGTGTCCAAGTTACGTTAACCGGGATGATATTTTCTTACGGACATCGGCTGAACGTTTACAAGCACGGCGAAAGAGCATGATATATCATTCAACTAATTAATGTAAGCACCGAGGAGTTAATTAATTGTCGACTACTCTGTAGCGCACATGAAATATTTATACAATTCATAACAGAGCTAATTATGAAACATGCAGTCTACTGCGCTTCGCGCCACCCGCGGAGGCCCGTCCGCCGCGTTCGCTCCGCACCTCATAAAAAACTTTAATAATTCCCGTGCGGCCGCACTTGCGGGCCTTTTTGCGCCGCGGCCGAGCCACCAGCTCGCTGACGTGCCGCTATCATAAACGCTTTTTGTCCAAATCAAGACGCACAGCGAAATATGGTGCATGCTCTATAATTATCCAAGTACGCCGGAACAGCAAGAAATTGTTATGGCGCGCCAAGATCTAAGATACATCATTCCGGAGTCGAACGAGTTCGCCGGTGTGTTGCGTGTGGCGAAACGCAATAAATCTTCATTAAACCGCAAAACATCCATCTGAAAAGAAAATAAACAATCTCAATGTAACGTACATAGAGGACCGGAACAATAAAATTTTGTTATTGTAAAACATTGTAGGTGGGGTACGCGCCAGCTGCAACATTGGCGCGTATAAGAGCCCTTTAATATTTATCAGTAAATTAGTATGCCTAAACTAACGAAATCAATTAACTCGTGTTTTTGCGTATAGCGGCTCTGGTTGAACGACATTCCGTGATTTTGCAACATGGATGCGATTTGCCACGACGCGCCATATTGTTTTATGTACCAACATAGTTGGGCTGCGACTCTTTTTACGCGTCGATAAGTATAATTAATGTAATCGACTAACGTACGCGATTCCATGTAATATTTGACTGGTCTGCTGGTGGACCGGTTAGGGGACCTGACCGTTGCGTCGGAGTCTTGGGTTCAGTTCCCACCTAGATATTCAGATATTAGTGGGATGAGCATAAGTATTTTCCTGTGTCACGATGTATAAAAAATATATTTATATGTATATATGTAACTTATTAACCGTCTTGTTACCATACCATAAGCTTTCCTGACTCTTACTTTGAGATGGCCTTGTGCGGAGATGTTCCAAAATATAATTATTCAATCAATACAATTTATTGTGATGATATGCATAACAAAACCTAAATACGAGTTAGCTTTGTAATTATATTAAAAGCAATCAATTGAAGACTGTTAATTAAAAGCTTCAAATTATTAACTTCAAAATAAACGTAGACAATTGTCCCCAAGTGAACGCCGGCCGCGGATAAAAACTACAACGATCGTCAATTAAAATCGAGTGCGTTAAAAAGTTCAAATGGTTAATTAATATTGACTTTAATATAGGCGAAAAGCACGCTGGATAAATTTATAAGGCAATAAAAACCATTGTCGTTTGTAGCAATGAAATAAATTAATATGCAAGAACGACGTTAACTTTAGTCTTTACAAAAATGTCGTGCATATTTTATGTAACGTCTTGTATATGTTATTAATTTATATGCTTTAGTTGTAACAATTTGCACTATCCACTATAGCATGTATTCTAAAATGTTATTTTTAATACTGAAATATACTCTTTCTTAGTCATTATTGAATCGACACCAGATATTTATGGGATATGCAAAGAGCACCAAGGATCAAACATCTTGATCGTCACAGAGCTCTAACTGCTTGTCTCCCCTTTCTCTGCGGTCGATTTTGAGGTGCCTCTACGGTAGAGTTGCAAAAAATATAACATAGCATGGCTCATTTCAAACAGAAGACCAGTTGCATGTGACCAAGTGACATTGATTCGTGTCTTAGTAAATGTATATGCTTTACTATTCGAACAAAAGTACAACAGTCTTAACACAGCTGCTTTGCAGCAAAACAGACGCAGCACTCGAAGTACCATAAACGAATCGTGGACTGGGTCGGAATATTTGTTGTCCTTTTGTGATATTGTAAAAGGCACATCGCCACAATCGAAATACTGATCATAATCTCCATGACGGATTGAAATCAAACATCGCGATAACTTACTCCGTGACGTAAGGACGTCGTGTTAATTAAATGAATACCTTAAACCCGACCGGCGGCATGAAGGTGGACCCGTAAAGAGTGAAAGACATCAGCATTGAAATGAGGATAATTTAAATAAAACTTATGCCCGCCATATACAAGACCGTGTCACGCATGTCCGATGTAGTCTGCCCATGCGAACGGATCTCGCTAACCAATTGCACACCACATGGTGTTCTCTATGCAAATGCAAATATGGTCGACGTATATCGCCACCGCACAGGTGAATAATTAACCGTACATTTGAAGGCTTGTAATTTTGATAGTCGTTATGAAATTGACAATACGCTGATTGTACAGATTTGCAAATTTACACACAATTTGTGATGGTGAAGCAGCAACCGGCCTGGCTCGATAATTGTATCAGTACCGGCAACCAATAGTTGACTTACTAATTTTGTTACACCACATCGGTTAAATTCTAAAATAGCGAATTGAAATAAATCTGGGACAGTATATGGCACGAGCTATTTCATACATGCATGCAGCTCCCAATAAATGATATTTTTGTATGCGAATTGATGGAAACGATAAAAAAGTTCATGATAATAATGGATTAATAGCAGAACTTGCGCTTTCTTCAAGGCAAGCAATATGTAAAACAGGAGAGATTTAAGAATGATGATAAAGTCCGCAGAGAAGTTATACAAGCACGAATAATTAAAATTATTAGTGGAACGCAGTTAAATCAATGTATGGTTTGAGATACAGCACTGAGAAAGGCAAAAAAACTATTCAAGACCGAGTCTAGAGACAATATATTACGTACGCCTTTGTATACCTAAGTTGAAGGTATTACATAAGGATTATTAAACAAAATTAATATGCTTGCAACTACTTTATATTAAACTGGGCACAACCTGGACATCGAACCCATATTCACCTAACTTGAAAACTTATCCAATGGGCAGTGTGAAAAACTTACCAAATGATTTATCATGATGAACGGTCTGCAAACAAGCAAGCAGGCGAAACAGTAAGTTAGAAAATAAGGAAAAGATAACAGGAATTTAGGAATCAATGATTCTAGCAGCGCAGACATTTAAGATGAATAAGAGGGTTTGAAATTGGATTTTTTATAAAAAAAAACCGACTTGTGTTGAACAGCACACTTTAAAACGCAGAAAGAATACGAAAAATCCGATGAATTTGAACAGGATGCTACCAAAATTGAGTACGATAATTATATTCCTGATCATATTCTCAATTGTCAAATATAAATTAGGCGCAATGTTCAAGTTAAGATATTTTATTTACTATATTTTCCTAATACTTGTTCCATCCATAACAATAAAACACGATTCTACTATTTCCGTTGAGCAAAAATAAGTACGAAATGGAGATCCACTGAACGGATGATACAAAGAAAGTTCTTCCAGGTTTTGCTTTATATAACTGACTATTTTCAAAACATTTCTGCAATCTATGAATGTAACAGTATTTGTTGACTACATTGAAAAATGTCTCAACCATGAAATTTATGAAAATAAACAACATCCCAGTCAATAGCAATTTCAGAAATTTTACCACTTTAGATAACTTCTAATAGGTGAATTAAACCAATTCTGTATAGTACCTAACATATGCTAATAAAATCACAGAAAACGTTTCTTAAAAATGAGTACAGCAATAAAAATAACGAGAACCTAATACATACGATCTACTTACGACAAATCGTAGACTTTGAAAGTAGGTATTATTCCTCCCGACAAAGTTATGCGGTCTTAAAATTCCCTCTTGTAGGAACATCGGCGTATCGGCGCAAGTTTTGCATCGTGGCCAGTGGACACCTTACATCAAAACAAGTGATGTAGGAGCGAGGAGCGAGGTGGCGGGGGGGGCAGGGCGTGGGGCGGGCCGGGGGCGTGCAGTGCACGAGTGCAGCCTGCACCGGGCCGCACGTGACCTCCCGCCCGCAGCGAAGACGAGAAAAGCTCTGCCGTCCTCGAAGCTCGTTTACTCAATAATTACTTAATCTACAAAAATGCCCTGAATTATAACATAAATAACGTTCAATATGTAATAACAACAAGAATTTTAAAACTGAGGAATAAATATGAATGCGGGATTCTTTTTAACAATACTATCAATAGAAAATTCGAAGGAAAGCACTTTAACGTCTGGTATTTTACACGAGTAGGGCTCTTTGTAGTACTAGCAACGCCATCTCTTGGCCGATAGCGGAACTACATGACAATATTCTGCTGAGGCATTTGTTGGTACTTAAAAATGAAAATAATATATCTAATTAAAACAATTCATCTTCAAGAACATTTCCATTTCGTGGCATCGGATACCTAATACTAAGTATTCATGAAATCTTTGTTTTGAAATTTATTCACCAGCCTAGGTAAACAAAGTAAGTAGATCGAATAACAAAGAATAATAATAAAGAGAATCAAAATTTATACTTAAGCTGATTACATGTGCAACATTTCCTTACCTTTATCAACAGAACGAAAACTAATAACGATAAAATTGTAGTAGTACAATTAATATTCTTATCACACCATTTAAAAACACTAAACGCACCCATATCATTACATTTACAATGCGATATTTGAAACAAAAATATCCCAATTAAAAGTACGCCAACGAAATAAACGCGTAAAATAAACTTTATCTGTAAAACGGGGACAATAATATTGGATGATCAAACGTCCTGTATTTTATAACTATGGAATTACAAATTGTAATCATTACATCCACGGATACAGGCCTAATTTACATGCAAATACATTGACATTATTACAAAAATGAGCATCCTGTCGCATTGCAATCGATTTGCATATTTTTAATAAAATATCAGGAAAAAAATAACAAAGGCATTCATTTATAAAACGGACGGCGTACTATTGTTAACATTTCCGGCGCAAAGGTGAAATTATTCAAAAAATTAAATCAGCGCTTTATGAGGGCGTAATCTACGCGGACGACAATTATATCGGTCACAGTTTAAATCGACCTACTGAACAATAATTATATTTAATGGGGTCCGCATATTAATTAATATACAATGTATGTGAACTGTGCGATCTTGAAACTTTATATTGATACCTTAATACAAATCAAACACGAAGATTTACGAAGTAATCTGCCAACTACTGAAGAATGACGAAATTTATTTTACCAAATATTTGTATATATTACCCAATCTACACGTGAGAAATCCGTCCGCTGCCTACCTCTTCGGGAACTACAGGTGTGATGCTACGCTTTATTAACATTAGGTTCTAGTCTTTTTGTGATGTTGTATATAATAAGTTGACGACTGTAGCGCTTGTCTGTAACATATCCGCTAGTAACCAATATACATTAGTTCACATCCATAAATATTATCGGAGTCCATCAATGTATAAAACACTGACAGGTGTTACAATCGTACACACAGCTAGGAGGCGTTAAAATTGAACATCGTCTCTTATAACCCTGTCTAATAATTGTCTCACTCATAAGATACAATAATAAGTTATGGACTGCACAGCGTATTACGCCGCCGCGTCGACTATAAAACCGTCCGTGGCACTATATAACCAAAAAATTCATCGATAAGATCACCGCGTAAGTCCAAAACATTATAACAACAAACAACCTGACGCATCACCAATTACTAGCGCACGTTAACGCGCGCCAAGCTGACGGCGCGAGGGAACCCGGGTGTGTAAGCATGTATTCATTGCGCGGACACGAGGAGCGCGTTGCGATGTTCACGCGGACGTTCATTTGTCATAACACGACATTGGCCAAGTGACAGAATGTGTGGATGTGTGCGAGCGCGTCACCTGAGCGGAAGCGGATATACACAAAAACTGCATTACAGCGTCGCTTAATTGTTACTGTTATCTTATAGCGTCCTATAAATTATTGAGTGTATTTGTAGCTCTGTTATGGATGATGGGTGTGTTATTATTATTACACTAACACCTGGTCTTTCACCGGGTGGAAAGAATGCATCTAGTGTTAAGACAAATGAAATGATATCAATGTTTTTATTTGTCCATATAGGTAAGGAGATTACAAAAAAATAATTACTATGCACTGTACACGACCTATCAAGATATACAGAGTGTTATAGTAAAAAAATATATTACACTGATGAAAACAATTAGCGAAGGGATCTAACGAAATTTACACGTGATGAATACTTTACAAGTAATCATTGTGTTACTATCACTGCATCGTCACTCCAGGTCCCTTAAAGGTAGGCAGAGAACACCGACAGCCGAATAACTCCATCCTTACAGACAACATACATATTTCATGTATTTAACAACATTTAACAATGTATAACAACAATTATTAATGTACATTCAAATATAGCAAACCGCAAATCGGATGTCAAACTATTCAAGGTATTCCGCCGCTCCGATACCTCGCGCGAAGCACCACAGACAGTACTTATATTTTTCAGTAGGTGTAGACAGAAACAGATGGGCATTTTTTAAGTCTTCAACCATAAGAGTGAATGAACTCAACCTTGTTTGAACTTAGGTCGAAAATGTCCCTGATCTGCAAGTTGTAATTACAGTACTATAATAGTGAACTATGTATATTACGAGTACTATAAACTAGTAGTATTACAGTAAAACAGGTAAGAAACATCTCGCCTGTGTTTTCGCGAAGAGGTAGCCAGAAGAGTGCCGTCCTTCCGCCAATCACCTGTTATGTTATAACCAATGTAATAGGCAGTGAGCCCATTAGTCTTACGTCACATCAAATGATGTATTTCTAATAATCTCCCACCTCCAACTCACGGCGTACCGGAAACCTTACCCTGTGTCTGCCATTACGTGTATTGCAATCAAAATAATCAAACACAATTGACGCGAGATGAAACAGCACCGATGCCATAAAACGAGAAACGGTTACGCACTCTTGTATATTTGTATTGAAGTTGGAACAAGACGTCAATTCATCCTGTCTCGTTAGCCCGGAGTCCTGGCCAACACAATGTTCAGCGGATGACAAGGACAGCCTTAAGAATAACTAGAATCACAATAGCTTTGTTTCAGCTGGCTCCTAACATATTGCGTCTTTCATTACTTACGTCAATATTGTACAATTTACAGAGCACATTCTGTATAATATGAACACAATGCTGCTTGGGAATTATATATTTCATTGGGCTTCATTCGATGGAGTCAATTTCATTAAGATTTTCAATGAAACTATTCCTGTGATTTTGTTCCATCAGTAACAAACAATGTTTTTTTTCCTTTACTAAATATCCATAAAGAGTTTCTGATTATGAGTGATCAGCTGCCAATCTTAGAAAGAAGTTTCAAGAAATAGCAAAAAAACCTTGTGTCCTCTAAGAATCAAGTCGAACCTTCTCGAAGCTCAACATGAGGGTCTGTCTTCTATACTCTTCTAACCGTAATCCAATTTAGAACAACAGTAGGGGATTCTATTATCCGCCATCCGTTACCGTTCAATCCCACGCTTGCTGCTTCAGACTTGACACGAACTACTTACTAATAGGTATAACATAATACTATCAATTACATATTGGTAACTAGAAAGAAAAGATTTATTTGTTGATCTAGAAGTCAGAATAGAAGAAAATTATCAAGGAACAAGAGAAAATGCTCTGTATTTTACTGTTTGTAATTTTCTCAGGTAAGGTGTATTACGAGTAGACAAGGCCATTTACGGATCTATATTCTTTGATATTAACGTCAAAACAAAATTCATTTGCTTAAAATTTTTCTAACATCATTGTGACTATATTTTATTGTGCCTTGACATGAGCTCCGAACACTTATAACCCATTAGTAACGAGGCGAGCAGGCCTCCACCACATGTATCAACACCAAATTATTCCATGCGCACTAAATCTTATTTCGAATAAAGTATACGTGTATTATAAACATCTGAATCAGAACAAACATACAGACAGGTAAATCAGAATGTTAAATGACTAACTGTAATATAAATATCTTAAATAGTAAAACTAGCAACAGATTCTGGAATCAAACAATCTGTCAGTCGCTTCCACAAAGCTCAGCAGCATTTTAAAATGAATCCGGTGAAGATCGTAAAATATTCGATAAACAGTACGGGTGTGTTTGCTTTCGCCAAGTTTAACATTGCTATTAAACAGTCGTGAAATGGACAGAAATAATCGGGTCGATCCGTTATATCGCGTCATTCGTATTATGCCGGCGTCCGCATACATTGCGTACGCACTCACGGCCCATTGCCATGCTAGTACGCTTCCCACATTTTCTTGCTTTGCCATTCACTTAATCGTTGATTCATTTAACATTACTTCATTACATTTGGCGAAATAGGTAAGTATTTTAAATTAATTACCATGTAGATGTGCAGGGTTGAATCGGTGATACGTTTAGCATGCAGCGTGCGCCCGCGCCGCACGGCCGGGCGCGCGGCGGCGCGCAGCGGCGTGACGGCGCGGTGCGCGGTGCAGTGCGCGCCGCGCTCGCGCACACGCGTGCCCCGCGCTCAGCACCAGACGGCTCCGTTTTTGCGAGTCGCGACGCGCGCCGACCGGCCCCCGCCGCCAGTTCCTCAAATTCGCCCGCACGATACTCGGAACTAGGACGGATCCGCGCCCGATTTCGTTTTAAAAATTTCGACATACATTACCCCTGCGTCCTTCCGAACGCTCATTTTCTTACGCGTTATCGCCTTTCGTCTAGCGATGTAAAGCATTCGGCGAATTAATTCGATTCGTGAATTACGACGTCTCTTAATTTATGTTTGCGGAACGGCTTATCGAAAATCGTTAAAACAAACGATCGATTGTAACGCTTTTCTGCTGCACAATTATTATAAATATGAAACCGTCAACGTGTTGCCGTGCGGGGACGCGCGCGCTGTGGCGCGGAGCCGGGGCCGGCGGCGGCGCGCGGCCGCGGAGCCTCCCGCGGCGCTCCGCTGGCTGCACAACTTTTTACCCGCGCATGCC
>DWEI01002643.1:0-13993 GCA_018245875.1 Mysoria ambigua | reverse complement strand
AAATTATACTATATGTATGTATTTATTTTAAAAGATGCAGAAGCACACCTATGGAATTTCTTTCGCCGCTTCTTCTCCATAGCGATAACATTTTCCGAAGCGATGGTAGTTTCATTTTGACGTACAAAAGTGTTCTTAGGAACCAATTTTGAATAAATGGAATTTGAATTTGAATAAATAGTTATACTGCCGGCGAGAAAAAAAGGTAAACGCTTTTGTAACGTGCCAGTGTTGTTAATGAGTTAGCGTGACTGGGAACAGCTCACGAGGGCGGGATTTAGGTCAGAGGGTGTACATGTGGCAGTAAAACACCGCAGAGAGCACTAATGTGTTGATGACATGATAGTGCAGTTTAAAATTTTATTTATTTATTACTTTTACAAACACTGGCCGCATTGGTCGCTAGGCGCTACTTAACAATAAGCTTTTTGACAACATTAAAAATAAACTACGAATTGTAATCGTCGTATGAAATAAAAGCATAGAAAAGCTCTTTCAATTCATAAATATAATATACAAAATAAACGTCCTGTTACGCTAGTTACTACGTGTAACATATCACTGGCAACACTGCCAATAGCTGAATAATTATATATATATTTATAATTCATTTAAGTTGATCATAATTACATAAATTAGTATTATTATTCATGAATACAAATTATTGTTCATTAATCAAGTACTATATTGACTTGTTGTAATAACTTCACTTTTTGTATATAAGGAGGGTAAGATCATATTACCGGGACATTCACTTAAAATAATTTGAAGGTCTGAGTTGTTACGCTGCCAAAATCCTTAGTGAAATATAAGCAGTTATTAACTAATACAGTGTTATTGTTGGCCAACTATCCCACACTTATAATACAATATATTAAATATTCCAATCAAGTCGATAATCTAAAATATTGCATATCAAAGTAAACACCAATTCGATTAGAGTCTGGTTTCTAAATAAAACTATAAGCCCCTCCAACTCAACGTGTCAACTGTTCAATTTAGTATCAAGTAAAGCAAAGGCTGTATTCGAAATTGGATCTACGAGTGGTGTTTTATCTCGAAACCCGTTTAACTATTAAAGCTTGACTCGCTTCTGGAGAGCAGCCAGAAACAATAGAAGCCTTTGAATTCATTAGCGAACTAATGTTATAAAACATAGCGAACGTATGTGACATTTTAAAAATAAAGTTTTTTTTTTTTGTAATTTTCACGTAATGTTCACCAAAGACTTTAATACTATTAATTATATTAAAAAGATAATTTGTGCATGTAAATTATTCATGTAATATAAAGACTACAACAGAAATAACGATTAAAATTTGTCTCAAACTTACCGTCCTGGGAACTGAAGTTGTGGAATAGCAGTTACTGCTACTAACATATTACCTAATGCATATACAAACATCATGTAGAGTATTGTCCTGAAAAATATTATATTATCGATATTGTTATTCAGAAATACCCATAATCTACTTCTACCTCTATTTAGAAAACATTCATTGCTGTCCATAAAATACGAAAAGGCTTTAATCAAGTACAAGTTTAGAGCAAAAGGGGAGCATAATCGTAGTGTAAATATTAATGCTATATATTGAAATAAAACTCATAATATTACATTTCAGTTTAGAAATTTACATCTTTTTTTGTCTCCTTTTATAGTTCTGTGTTTAATGCCAAATATAAATATAAATGCAAACCTATATTTTCCAAGCCAGTTATCGGCCATGATGCCCCCAAATATGGGGAAAACGTACACAAATGTATTGAATATATGATATATTTCCGTTGCCCCGTCGTCGGAGAAGCCAAGCTTACTGCGCAGATATAATGTCAGAAATGCTGTGAACATTGATATTTTTTGGTTATAATTTGTACATTTTACATTCACGTATTAAATAACTGATTCATATCAATAAATCAAATGCTTTATTGACAGGTTAATCGAATTATAATTGACTGTACATAATAATATGTTTCTAGAATAACTTAAATATTTAACCCGTTCGAGGCTGTTAATGCTATATTATTTACGTATTATGTGTGTATATTAGTAAACAATCCAAATGATTTACGAATAAACTCAAATTACTCGCAAGAAGTCGAAACAGTTTGCAACTGGCAGCGTTCTAAACCAAAACAGAAAGGAAGGAAGGTTTCCAGAAATAATCAGGTTTCCCCAAAAAACACTTACGAATCGAGGTTATGGATATAATTTTATGTCGGCAAACTAACCCGCGTGTAACATTTGCTGAGCGCTGAACTCTATAAGGCGGTATTACCGACATACGTAGCAGTGTGAAGTTCTAAGGGCTACACTGGTATGGTAAACGTTTTGCGTCCTACAATAAACTCGCATATACTCGCATATGAACCTTAAATACCGGCAGTGGGGTTTCCATAATAAAAACCTTGACCAAGGTCATTAGGTCGTAAGCTTAATCGTCTTTTGTACATGGTCTCATGACCTTGGGCTTACAGAAAACTTCCAGGCGGTTATAGAAAACTGATATTTACAACATCAGTGCCGTTATCAGCGTGTTTCTTACCTTGAAGAAACCATTTAACTCTACATTTCAAGAACCTAATGCTGATATAGTTTTTTTTTTACAATGAAATATCTTTCTCACCTCGCATACCCGAATAGGAGAATCTCTCACAAAACTCCGTGAGCATTATAATCATGACCACCCTCGGAAACCGGTCTTTCACCTGAAACAATGACATCCACGTCTACGTACCCACAAAAATTTTTGTTTTCACATTTTTTGCGACGTGTACCTATTCGTCGAGGATAATTCGACTTTTTAAAAAAAATGTTGACTGCAGGGAGTATTCTTCCTCAGCTTTTCTACCATCCTACTATAAGCTGAGAAATAAGACTGTGCATAATACCATATAAATACTAACACAGCTGGCGCGGGAACCAGTGCGCTGAACCTCAACTCGCACGTACAGTGTGGGAATCATGAGCAAGACCTAAAATGTTGACAAAAACTCATACTATGTAATAGGTGGTGAGCCTATTGCCAAGCATCGGCCACATATCCAAACTCCGAACCACTGCTAGAAAATCTAAATAAGAAAATTTTGTAGTATTCGACCCGGGATTCGAACCCAGGACCTCCCGATCGGCAGTCGCACTTGCAACCAAAACGACCAACGAGGCAGTCAATGTTATGATATTATTCATTTAAAAAAAAACACAAACCGGCAGTATATCCTGATAGTTCACATCCTTCTCCAAATCCTTGCACATCGTATCACACAAGTACACACACACTCGACAATACAGAAGTGACAAATTAAGCGTATTGATCATTTAAGTTAATTTATATAGAACTTTACGCAAACATCCCTGCTATCACAAAAACACCTTTCGCTCAACGTACAGTCGCGCACAAATATTTCTCAATATTCTTTACTGAATTATAATTTACTTTCACAAACTGATTACTTGTTTTCAAATCGATTATTTTTTAAGGGCAGAGGAATGTACGAGTAAAACACTTCCACATTTCACCAGTTACGATTACGTATCTCTATGGAATATGTGGTGAGACTATTTACATGCATTGGGCACATTTCCAGAGTCCGAGCGATATTTAGATAATATAAATTAGAAAATTCCAAGTTCTGAACCCAGAGCCTTACGATCGGCAGTCGCGCTAACAACCACCGAGGCACGTTTTGTACCTTGTTATATTTTTTTACCATCATTATTATCATTATTAACCAACTAAAGTATGACCTCATTAATCGTGCAACCATTCCACTATTCCATATTTAAAGTTTATTACATACAGAACACTAATAACCTAGGTACCTAAGTTTTAGTTTTTAGTTCAGTTTACTCCCAGGATCTTATGTTCAAATTTCTGAGTACACCAATGTCCTCTGTTGGACCGTTTTACTTTTGGATACGGTTTTAATCTCTCATTGTTCATGACTAGGTCCGAAATCAATGACGCAGACGAGCTGACATTCAAAGGTCAGTTTTTTTTTACTCTGTATCACGCGGGATCCGATTAAAAAGTACTTGTCAAAAGTGTCAAGCATCAAAACCCGCTCTTTCCGTGCAAATTATTTATAGATGATTTATATCCAGCAGTGTCAATTAACTTTTACGTAAACGCAAATATTGTCGATGTGGAAAACAATATTTGAATGAATTAACGTATCTCTTATCGCGCCAATGTTAATTATATATTATGACGCGAATATGTTCATGAAACCTTAGAATGACATGAAACAAAGAAGACGCTATTTATTTTATCGTAAACAACCGATCCATCATACTTTTTCTAGTTTTATTATATATTAATATTCTTAACAGAATACATTTCAATGATTTCATACAAATTGAATTATAAGTAGGTGGTAAACATATTACCATACATCGGGCACATATTCGGACTCCGAGCCACCACTAGGAAATTTAAGTTAAAGAAATCCAATTGTACCCGACCCAGGATTTTAATCTAGAACCTCTCAATCTGCAATCATGTTTATAACCAACACGTCCATCGATGCAGTCATTACAACAATTATAAATAATAATTTACAACTTTTAGATAGTTATTATTTATAGAAAATGCTAATGAAATATAAATTAAAAGTGTAATGCCTCATGTGTATAAGCATATTTCCTTTTAGAAGAACAGTTTATTAATTATTCATTTAATAAATTATTAACAATTATTAATACGATCTGTCTCCTAAGAGTCAACAAATTCAGTAAATCGCTGCATTTTTGAATGAGAAACAATATTGTTTCATGCCCTGCTCTTCGGTATGAACTCATAAAATAAGGCCCCGATATTCGTTGATATTGTTAGAAGCAGCAGCTGGTGCTAACAAATTCTGAGTTACCGTGTCTTCGTTGTTTTGTTTTCGTCTAAGTTCGCCATTTAATAACACATAGTAGTTTTGTCGGTACAGTATACAACGCCAATATCTATAGCAAATATCAAAGTGCATGCGGTTTGTTCCGAGGTAATAATTCACCGCTCAACGGCCGTACCGCCCTTTGTTCATGATTGGAGTATGGAATAAACACACAGCATAAGTATTTCGCATGCATCGCTCAAATGCCAATGTAAGTTCCTTAAAAAAGTGATAGATAAATTTACACACAAACTAACTTCACTTTCTCTTCAAACGCCACCACGCTTTGTATATTTAAATACCTCGCACACTCTGAACCTTAAGAGAAAAACACAGGACCTGTCATTTATTGTTAGCGTCAGAAATAAAGTGGTGATATATCCGTAAGTAACTATAGTAAAGATTTTTATCACCTTTTATACTGATACGACTGTGGAGTAAATTCTTGTAATAAATTGAATCATCATTTTTTCAGCCTCTATCTTTCCACTGCTGGATGTAGGCCTTTTCCTAGGGGAACCACAACATACCTTCGCAAAATCATGTGTTAAAAAAAAATTAATATTTGCATTATTCTTATAAATATACGAGTTAATGTTCCGAATATTTTGGTTTATATCCGTTTTGGGGCGGAATAAGAATACATTCTCTAACCCTATGCAGAGATACAACGTGTCGTAAGAGGCTACTAAACCGGGTGCTGGTAGATCACGGTATGGCGCGGTATGCCTAGGCGCAGCTGAATGCCTTGACCGCCTACGAGCACCAGTGCAGGCGGTGTAAGAAGCTGTGCTCTACGACCCGTAACCCGCATGCTGAGCGTGGTAATGGTGGAGGTGATGACCATAACTCCTAAAGAGGATATATATTCAACAGTGTTCTACAACAAGCAGTTGTTAACACTGTTGATAACAATGATGTTGATAAAATATTTACCAAATTTCGGTGGGTTTTATCTTATTCAAAATGAAACTAAATTAATGTCACTTTTAGGCCATTTATGAATTACGCAAGGGTCCTCTGGGAAAGGGCGGGTTAGAAAAATATCTACATACCCTTAATTTGGGGGAGTACCTATTTAATTTCCATGTCAATATTTTATATTGGAAATCGCTTGATCAAGTAGTTTGGCCGAGATCATATTTCATTTGCGTTTTAAAACAGTAAAAAAAGTTTTAGCATGAGCTGTTTTTTATTTGTTTTACAAAGAATGGTATTCCAAAGACCAATTATTTATCTAATAATATAATGGGAATCTGCAATCGATAGAAATTATAAAAAGCATCAGCAAAATTAATATAACTTATTTGTTGAAAAACTAAATTCTTTGAATTACATCAATGTGAGAGTTTAATGTAATTTCACTTGTAATTTTCATTTTTATCATTTCATTATTTAGAAAAAAGGAAAAAGAAAGAGTTTGAAAAATCTTACGTACGCTTAGGAGGGAAACAGAAGGGGGTGAAAATTTTCCGAAATCATTTTTATATATTTAATGAAATCCGCCTAAAACAATTAGACAAGGTTTAATGTTATTTTTAATTACTAGTTAATTAGCGCAGGCATCTACTAGGTACTTTTGTTATTTATTTGAGAAGTGTTAAACGTTACTTAAAGTTTTGGTAAGACAGTATAACGATATGTGTACAAAGTACAAATTATTCGTTTGAATAAACCACCACAAATAATCATTCCGCCATTTTGATATTTTCTAACTTCTACTCTTAATTTATTATGTTTCCACATCACTCCCATTGCAAAGATTCATTAAATAATCATAATTCATAATATTGTTATTATTGTGTATGGTTATTTTTTTAATATATTATATCATAAAAATATTTATATTATTTATGGTGAATAGTCATTAAACTGACAGCTAATAACAGTGACATGTGGAACGGAACATCAATATTTCAAATGAATGCCAAACAAACGGTTGATATGAAGTGCTTGAGAATTTTGTGAAATCTTAAAATTTATGATTTTCATTTTCGTTTTCGTATCTTCAATTTGTGTTTAATAATGTTTTCAAATTGCATTGATTGCTGCTGACCTTTATTTTACTAGAGGTAATCCAAATTAATTACATATACTCCAGCTTCCTTTATTTTCCTTTTATGATTTGGATACACAAATATGGAATAACTGATTTTAATTTGGTTTGTATTAATGTTGTACAGAGACCAACGTACTATTAACGAATGTCATAAAAGACCAAAACGTAACAAACATGATATGTTACTTCTTAAGTTCGTAATCACAAATTAGTTTTGAATGGGTTGACTACCAGTAATTATTTTATTAACACATCATATTAATGTCTAGGTAATCATTGATAATGTCTTCACGAATACCATCCCCCGCTCGCTCCCAAGGCGTTAAATCAACGCCTCGTCGTCATAAGCCACGGACATCCCGTAGTGTTGGCTCTCCGGCGCATTCCAACAATTCACTTAAACTAAGTGCCATTGTACAAATGGAAATGGACTCAATTGCACTTTCACCGATGCCGACGCGGAGATCAGTTTTGACAGATACTACAGACATAGATATGCCAAGATGTAAGTAATTAAGCTTTATACAGTTTTAATGACACAATTCCTCTACTAAGCTTCATTTAAAAGTGAGTTTCAACGCCTTGATCACAAAACTCTCACACACTTATAAAGTTTTCTGTTTATAATTCTAACAGTTGAATAAATTACAATGATTACTTTCTGAAATTCTTGGACTTATGTGAGGCTATATCTATAAAGAGTTTGTATGTTAAGATCTGAAATTGAAGGAGTGCCCTGCTATTATAGAGGTTGATGTCTAGATATGGATGGAAACAGATTAAAGGTTTTCTTGATATGTGTAATCATGATTATCATTAAATTTAATCAGAAATGTTAAATTGAAAATGATATTTTTTCATGATGATTCAATAGTAAATTCCTTCTCTCATGTTTTGTCTACATTGAATTTCTCAATACACTATGCTGTAGTTTAATTTGTAGTGTTTTAATATATCAAAGGTCACACAAATAATAATATTAACATTCTTGATATGTTATTATAATGTATACCATAGATAACTTCAAAAAAATCATTCAAATATTTATGTTCTTCATTGCATTAAAATATATCATATTGCAATTTCAATAATGAACTTATATCCAAAAACATTTGAAAGTTATCTGCACCTACTTGATTTATTGCTACCAATAAATTGTTTTTATAGTGTTCCCAATGAGCTTGCTAGTGTTTGCATAAAATGTTTGTAAAATAGTAAATAAAATTCCTTTATTATTAAATAAATTATAGCTTTGGAGAGTGTGTATCATAAACACTAACTGTGTATATCTTTAAAACCATCCTTTAAAGTCTTGTATATATTATGAGCCATAACTAAAATTGTATCTCCATATCATTGTAGGCAAAAATTGGTGGCGAAGATTGGATGAAAACTCGAGAGATATCATGGAAGTGATCAGCACCAAAGAACCAAATGAAGGGAATGATGCGCTTGAAGAATATATTGAAGTTGATGTTCTGAGGTTAGTTTCACTGTATAACATTGTGTATTTACTTGTAATGTTTCATCAGAGATTTCTGCAAAGTATACATAATAATAATTTTGCCATTTGAAAAACTATGTTGATTTTTCATTGATAAAATTCACAAAACACATTCAATGAAGATGTTCTACTTATGTTTTCGCTGTGACTATTATTCAGGCTTTTAAATGCATAGTAAAAGGGGCATTAAATCAATGGACTACTATATAAGAAGTAAAACATAATTACCAAATCAAGTTTCATAAAATTTGAATGCAAATTTTTAAAAACGTTGAAATTTAACTGTGTTAATTAGAAAATTTAAGTTAGAAAAATTCAGTAGTACCTGACCCAGGATTTGAATCTAGAACCTCTCAATCGGCCATTTATGTTTGTAACCAACATTTCCAATTATGCATTACAACAATTAAAAATAATAATTTACAATTGCTAGATAGTTGTTATTTATAGAAAATGCTAATATAGAATTTAAAAAATGCAAAGCCTCATGTGTATAAGCATATTTCCTTTTAGAAGAATATTAAAAAAAATTGATACTAAATTATTAATACGATCTGTCTCCTAAGAGTCAACATATTGAGTAAACCGCTGCATTTTTCAATGAGAAGCAATATTGTTTCATGCCCTAATCTTTGGTATGAAATCATAAAATAAGTCCTTGTTTCCGACCAAGTTGTTGAATTCCTTGTTGATTGTTATTGAAGTTGTTGAAGCATGACTGCCAATCAAGTGATCTTGGGTCGTGCTCAATTGGATTTTCAACTTAGACATTCTAGTAGTGACTAGTCTGGAATTATCCGCAGAATGTGGCAATAGACTCATCATTTATTTCGTGATGGGGTATAAAAGTAACTGGTGAAACATGAGATGGTACTACACTCGCTTACTTACCTTTTCGGGGGTTACATGTGTGATGTTTGAGCACATATTTTAGTGTTTCAAATAAACCTTTTATAAACTTCGTAACTTCACGGCTATAAATCCCATAGTAGAGGCCTTGGCCAGCGATTGTCATAAGCTCATAATGAATTAATATTGAATGGTAATCATTTATATAAGTCTTTTGTAGATACATTTTATATTACTTACTGATAGAACATTTTAACACATTTAATTTAGCAACACACTTCTATGTTTTACTATCAATATTTTGTGGATATCACTAATTTTAATAAATATTATGATGATCCATGTGTGGCCATTTATAAACTTTAAAATATGTCTTTACAGTCAAGAAAAGAAAAACTACACCTTGCATTTGCCAGATAGCAGTGATGGTGAATCAATCAGTAGTATTGTTATACCTCAGCGAAAACTGTTCACACAAAAAGAAAGTCAACCACAAACTAAATTTGGCCAAATAATTGACAATCGTGAATCATTAGCCAGGCTGCATAAATCCCAAGTTGTTAATGAAGCAACTCTAAATATTGGACCTAAAACTCTCTTTAATAAGGGTCCACAAAAAAGAAGCAAATCTATTTTCCCTACGACTCTACTCCATATTTCTGCAAATAAATCAATAGAAAATAAAAAGAAACAAATAGCTTATAATCCGGGAAAAGGCCAAGTCAAAAGTTTGTTTAAAAATCAGCCGGGTAAAAAACGCAAGAACATGTTTTCAGAATTTATTGTATCAGACAGTGAAGATGAAATCCCAGAAATTCAGTTAAAAGTGTTTGGTTTCCAAAACAAGCTAGAAAATAGACATGCAGCAAATAGAAATGAGCGTGAATGCCGCGAACCTTCACCTTCAAATGCAACCGACATTGAAATGGATGATTGGAGACTCTTACCATCGTCAACAATGGTTGAACATCAATTGGAAGAAGGGTTAAGAACTACGCCTAGTAAAAGGGCAAGATTAAATAAAATAACAGAACCAATCGAACCTAATGATTCCATAGCAAATAAATCTAAAATGCGTAAGTCAAATATTTCATTCAATTCTAAAAATACATCAAAGAATTCTTCCAAATTTACAAAAATGAAAACGAATTATTTTAATGCTCCGCCAGTGACTGACGAAGTGCATCATGTTTCACTTAATCAAAACCAAAGCAAAAGTTCGTTTGTAAAGACACTAGATGCAAATAATAGTAATATCTCTAAGAATAGCAGCAAACACACATTGAGAACTGGAGATAACTCACGCAACATTATAAAAATGAAAACAGGCCAGGTATTTACAGATTCTTACAAACTAACTGAGGATAAAAATAACAAAAATAGTGATGAAAGTGTAGATAAAAAATCTAATCAAAATAAATCTTTAAAAACATCAAAAATAGACCAAATGCTACAAAGTGATGATGATGAAGACTTTACTTTAGAATATGAAAATGATGATGAACCAGTGGAAAAAAATAAAACTCAAATAAGCACAGTTAATGATATTGAAAATCTGCAACAAAACTTCAAAGCCACTGAGAATAGCATTATTAAAAATAATAATGTATCAAAGCAGTTAACACATACTTCAAAATCTAAAATAAGTATACAGCAAGAACATCAAGAAAAGAATGAAGAAAATAACCAAGAGAAAAATGTCTGCAATGAACAAAATGATTTAGTTGTTGTGAATAACGAAAACAATTTGGACTTAATTAGACAGAACACAACTATGCCCCAAAATGTAAATAAAATATACCAAACTAATACTGATGATTTCAACCATGAAAGGGAACAGAGCCAGCCAAATGACTTCAAAAATAATGAAATTAAATGTGGAAAAATATTAAGTTCAGAACAAGTTCTAGCAGAAAATGTTGAACATAGAGAAAATGATTTTGTAGGAATAGAAGTTGATAGTACGGAAAGAGATAATCAAGACAAAGAATGCAATAAACGATCGGATATTGAAAAAATATATAATGAAGATTATAATTCTAGAAAAAATCATGAAGAGGCAATGAATTCTGATGAAATTGATCATGGCTATGAAGATGCAGAACGAAGATTAGATGAAGTTGTAGAAGACGAAGAAAACAATAGCCAATATATAGACAGCAATGAGAATGACCACGTTAATAGCAATAATGTGATGCAGGAAACTGCGAACGAAGAAGTAAACTCAGATGAGCAAAATTGTAATCAAGAAAAGGTTCAAAATTACATTGAAAATAAATTAAAACAGTGTGGTGATGAAGAAATCCATAATACTGAGGTAGGTGCCAACCAGTCAGTTGATAATGCTATAGAAACACAGAACAGTAATCGAAGATCCAGCAAAGAAAATCTGGAAAGGGAGTTACAAAATGATGAGGAAGACGAAAATGATGTTGAAGACAATAATGAGGAAATTCTACATACTAGTAAACAAAATATTAACCAAGGCGAGAATGAAGAGGACGAAATATATTCAGAAGACGGAGAAGATATTGAAATGGATAACGAAGACGACATTGAACTTTATAATGATAACGAAACTAAGATGCATAGTACAAATGATATGGACGATGATAATGGCGAAGAGGTAGGAACAGATGGCCAAGAAGATGAAGATGTGGACGAAGAAGATAACGAAAAAATAGATAATGAAGAATCACAAGAAGAGTGTTCAAACATCGATATAGACCGGAATGAAAGTCAAGATAATATTAATAGTAAAACCATAAGCAATGAGAGCGAAGATCAGGATGGTGATGACGGCAACACAGATCAATCGGACTTAGAAGATCCTGAAGAGCAGGCAGGAGTAAACGCAACACACAATACAACTAGTCGGCATAGTGAGAACCAAGATCTAAAAATTACGTCACCGGAAGCCATTTTACACGACAAAACAAATCAATTAGAGTCCTTTGCAGTGCAAGGCCGTAACACAACTGCAAGGAGAACCAAAAGTATGATTAGAACCCTCAATATCAAGCAGAGCCTTGCACCTATAAGGGATAGCATAGGTCTTTCAGATGGTACTACAGATTCTAACGCAGAACGCTCGGGGTGGGATTCTCATAGAACAACAAGAGTAACGCTACGTAAAACTTTCGGCAAAGATTTTACACCAAGAAAGTCATTAAGAACATTAGTTATGGAGAAATCAGCGAAGCGACAGACAAACTTTAATGACGGAAATGTGGACATAAGTAAGGTACCTCAAGCAAATTCAACGAAATTGCCTGAAGCTGAAACCTTCTATATGGATGATGCGAATGATATACAGGTAGCGGAGGAATCAGACCACGAAGTATCAAGAACAACACGCCAAACCACACTAGAAACGTACCTGCAAAAAATTAAAAATGAAAATATTGAAAGAAAAAAACAATTGGTAAGTTGTCCTCCCTTCATCTTTTCTTTATTTCTTTCATTTTTTCATAATTTTTAAGGTGATAGAAATATGAAACAAATTTTTAATATAATTTTAGGAGATTGAAATCAGGAACTCCTTGAAAGCTCCGAAGAGAGACGTGCTAAATACATTCAAAGTTCCCGCAGTGCCAAAGCTACGTCACTCTAAGCTTCAACCCGCTAAAGAGAAGACTAAGGCAGTAAAATCGTCCGTTATTCCTCTTGACATGTTGCCAGCTGAAATATTAAAGGACATGAAGTACAAACCCCCAAAGCGGTACCAACCACCCAATGCTTCGTGGATCACGAAGAGATTATACGCGTTTTTAGAAACAAAATTGAAGCCAAAGTAAGTATCCCGACTTTCACCGATACCTTTATTATTTCTTTTTTTGTATACTGCTGTTCTTTAAAAGATGCTTGATTGATATATGTTCTATGTTTACAGTGTTTTTTAAATTAAACGTTTTTATTCGAGGTTAGTAACAAACTATTCCTGATATTAATATCCTAACATCTATGCGTTTGTGTACTAGAAAAATTTTATTTAGCGCTGGGACTCAATGTACGACAACTTTTGTCAATTCAATTTAACTACATCTATAATAATTGCGCACCATACGCTCAAACAGTAGTAAAACGTTGCCTTCGTTTCCAGATACGACTACCGCGCTCGCGTGCGGGCCGAGAAGCTCGTGGAGGCCCTGCACCAGTTCACGAAGGACGTGCGGCGCCAGCGGCGCGCGCCGCCCGCCGCCGTGCGCGCGCTGCAGCTGCTCATGGCGCGCCTCGGCCTCGTGCGCACGCACTTCGACTTCTACGAGTTCTTCCACGAGTTCATGCCGCGCGAGGTCCGCATTAAGGTGTGCTCCCGTTTCATTCGCACGTTCTGACAGGAGTCTGTCGAGACTCGAATAATCTCAACCCTGCACTCGACGCGCGGCTCGACGGTCGCGGCCACGCGGCGGGCAGGTGTCGATCTATGTAATAATAATATCGGTCAATTGTTACAGGTGGTCCCGGATCTCTTGAACGAAATATCACTGCCAAAGCATGGGGTGTTCACTGATATTATACTATAATAACATCAAATATCGTTGTTATATTAATAATGCTGTATTTTAATCTGTTTGATTAATGACCAAATAATTATGTGCCTTTACAGTATAGTCGCCTTCAAACGGGTTGCCGATCATATTCAATTGCTTCAGCTATATCAATAATAAAATATGTACCTTATTTATTTACGCGGG
>DWEI01002642.1:0-13994 GCA_018245875.1 Mysoria ambigua | reverse complement strand
AATATAATTATAATTTGAATAGATTATAATAGAAATATATATACAATAGCCTATAAATTCTATGTACGTTTGTGAATATAGTTATAATTTATGATAACAAGCAATATGAAGAGCAACAGCTACAGCCTTGGGGAGGGATGTAATTCTTCATGATATGTCTAAACAAAAAAATGTAAACTGTTATTCACAAGCTCACATAATCTAAAGTGATAAAACTTGCATATTTTCCTATACAATTTCACTTCAGAAATGTTAAAAGTAAAAAAAAACATTTTTTTTTCCCTGGGTTAAACATGCGCCTAAATGTTGGCAATATTCTACATAGGTTAATGCTAGGAGAAAGTGGTGATGTATAATCAATAAATATTTATTTTAATTTAATGCAAGTATATTTGTTTTTTTTGTGAGCAATCTTTACTCTTCATTTGGAAACTCTTAACTAAGTTTGATACAGGGCCTACTGCAAGGCATGTACTGCTAGTAGAAATTAATTATTTTTCATCAGTAATTGTAGTCAACTCATTGTTCGAACATCACTTTCATAGGCTAGGATAAACTTTTCACAAGTGTTATCATATGAAGTATATTACTACTTTATACTACTTATTCATAGTAAAAAAATACGGTTCCCGACCCCATGTCGAGATACCACGTTGATATAAGAGGCGACCTAACACGGTGCAGGCTTACCAACGCACGACGACATGTTCCATCGCTTGATTCAGGCCTTCATGGTTTAGTAATAGTATATTCCGTATTGGGGCAGAGTAATAATGCATACTCCAAGTCTGTATCGGAATAAAGGATGTTAAAAATAGCCACTAAACCCGGCGTTGGCAGATCGCGGTGAGCCGCGGTGGCTAGGCATAGCTAAATGCCCTGACTGCATATGAGTAGTAGCGTAATGCGAGAATCTGCCCTCTGCGATCTCCAACACGTGAGGATAATAAGCAAAACCTGGGGATAATAAGCAAAAAAAAAATCTCTGAAGAGCAGGCCCATATTCAGCAGTGCAATGCAATAGACTGACGATGATGATAATGATGGCAATTTAGAGAGATTCGCACGGACACATGCATAAACGCACGGAAAAACGTCGCATAAGCATTCCTTAACAACATGTACTTAATTCATGATTTCACAATAACTGTTACTATCAAAATTTTCTTATAAATTTTCGTTTGATTTGATTTAATGTGGATTGTCAATAACTTCCCTACTTATATTACATATAAACGCAAAAGTTTCCAAGTATGGTTGGATGTTTGTTACTCTTTCACGTAAAAACTACTGACTGGATTATAATAAAACTTTACAATAATATAGCTTATACATTAGAATAACACATATTGTTTTAATTATACAAACTATCTTGTACAAGTCAGTAGGAGGAGCTGGCGTCCGCGCTGCGCCCGTTGGCTCTCAACCCTAGCTCGCCTGCTCATCTTTTATTCCTAGGTATTTGATTTTATTCTTTTCTCTGTGGAGCAACATATAAGCTCCATTTATTCTAGAATTCCCACGAGGTTGGTATTTACGCGGGAAGAACTTTGTAACTACAGAATGGTTTCCATGCGGGCGAAACCGCGAACACATTTAGTAAGTGATATTTATCTCGGTCGAATAACACTTATGCCATGTTCTGTTCTACGCGGCCGTGTAATAATACACGTAATGCATTGCACACTATACTTACACGTGCCCAATATTTATCCCACATGTGAGATATTAAAAAACTTTATAGCAGTAAGACACAAATGAAATCAGCCTGCAGGTAAACCTGCTTATGTGGTAATTAAATAATAATTCGCACGATAAGAGTCCTGTGCAAGTGTAGCTTGTAGATAAATACAATGTTGATAATTATTTATAGATTCTTGTTTCTGTTTTAATTTAACGTTACGTGATGTTATAATTAAATTCTACATTTATACTTTGTGTTTGTGCTTTATAAAATAACCTAGCATATTATTGTCATCAATTATTAGTTCCAACGTAACTTTACGCCTGTGATGCCCGAGGAGATAGGTAGAGGAATGTAGTATGCTCCCACGTCCCATCAGTTACATTTACGTCTCACCATGGAATACGTGGTTAACCTATTATCGTTCACCGGCCACAAATCAAAACTCAGAGCCACTAATAGAAATTCCCACTAGCAAATCCAAGACAGAAAAAATCAATAATACTCGACCTGGCGTTTGAATCCATAATCTTTCGTTCAGCAGTCACATGTACAACCACACGACCAACGAGGCTATCATGTTTCCTTATTTACATACACACAAACACCACTTGTTTACATAATAATAATTACAGTTCGCTCTAATTAGATAGGATAAAAAAAACAAAATTGATTTCCCATTTATTTTACTATTAGGTACATTATGTATCTTTTTCATAAATATAAAGTACATTTTGATGGCAAGTCGTACACTTTAGTGTTTTATATCGATACTAATAACATTAAATGCAATTCTTCAGTTTCTATGAATTATCCAGTTTCCTTAAAATATCATTCACAAACTAAGCATTTGATACTATGAGTCATTTATTAAAATCATGTTCGAGACCACGTCGTGAATTACATGTGTGATGTATGACAGGAAACATTTTGGAAATTCTGTAGACATTTCCCTTGCATCTTAAATGATCCACGCACAATTTATATAACAGTATTTAATAATATCAACCGACACAAAACATCCTAATATTTGACAGACTGGCAATATAAAAGTGAAAGTATATAAATGGTCGTACAAGGTTTGTAAAAGAATAGTTGTGGAAACAGATCATTTATCGCCAGAGGAGTTAAAATCCTTAGCAATGGGGAAACGAATATGAAGATACAAGTTTTTAGTATCCATAATATAGGGTACCAGGGTCAAAAAATCGTATTAGATACCGATTCATTTAAAAGCAACTTAAACAAGTTTCAAAACTAAACACACTCTAAAGAACATTGTGCAAATATTAGATACTAAGCCAGAATTAACCAACAAATATGTTCAAAATTTGATGTTAAAAATAAAAGTGTCTATGGTAACAGATAAAGGAGCATTTTTAAAATATTTAATTTAATAGCTGTTTTTTTAATACAAAAAAATATTTTGTTATTCAGAAATGTATCCTTTTACCCATACAGATTTTTTTAATCTAAACATGTCATGTATAACAAAGTTGTCTGTTACATTATTAATCTATTTCTTATTTTACCTGAGGTTGTTGCAGTTGAGTTTTATCCGAATCTATTCTTAATTTGTTACATTCTTTACAGGTTTAGAATCATTCTGACATCACCCAGATTTTATATAATACAATTTTCATAAGAGTATTAGAATATTATCCGAAAAAAATATAATTTAATCTGTACCAAATTGTTACACAGACTTCAAACTTTTTATTTCTAATAACATTATTTGTATAACACTAACAATAATGGACATTAGAGATGATCGCATGTGATATTTATAAATAAGTAATTATGGTTTATTTACTTATAATTATGATATTTACAATAAACATTAAGTATCCGCCATTTTCCTGCTCATGAATATTCACAAATTAAAATTTTTTTTTCTTAATACTACATCCCCAATTGAATAACAAAATAACGTCAAATGACAATGAACTTCACTGATCTTTAAACGATCACCAAATTCGAATATGGAACATTCGAACATTTCGCTGGTGGAATGCTCAAGTAAAGCTAAGATTAAAAAATTATCAAGGCCGAATGGAAAATCGAAATATGACAGAACCAATAGTCTAATAAACCATTCATTGTAATCATTTCTTAGAATTAAACATGACCGAGAAACTGTAATAATGAGATATTGTAATATTCCATATTTGAATTACATTCATAGACAACACCGTAGAGGCAATATTAATAAATACATGTTGTGTTCACAGTGTGGGGTTATGCATCATCGATTATAGTCTACATAAAGAGTAATTTTAAGCAAATGGCGCGAAATAATGGACGACAAAGTTGTAAAAAGCAAAATTTAATACAATAAATTTATAGTTTCAACCACAAAGGCTACAAAAAGCTTTTAGATTTTTTTCAACAAATCTATTGTAATAAAAGTATGTTATACGTAGGAAAAACATGAAAATTTATGAATTAATATGCTGACTGGTACATCGTAGAACCGCTGAAATAGATAAACACGGAAGTAAAGGTTTGGTTACAATATACAAACCACTAAGCGTTGTCCGCTATTTATCTTTCAGTGCTTTATCCCTTTATTGATTTTATGAACTGTGATACACAACAAAGAAATCTGCGAAGTGATATTTTTTATTCAATTATGTGAACAATGATACAAAAGTAAATGTTTAATATCAACGACGGTGTTCTATAAATAGGCACTTTCACTTAACATTCATACAATCACAACCTTACAATGAGCCATTTCTGACAACGTGGCACCCTAGCGCTGACGCGAGATGAAGAGACTACAAATATGGTACAAGGAAGCAGTAGAAATGACCGGGATGTCGCTGCAAGAAACACGTCAATAAATCTGAATATCATACTGGGTTTGAGTCACGTTGGAACTTTCAGAGCGCTACACTATTCTTATTACAAAATGATTATAAAACAGCTTCCAATCCCGTTAGCAGCCTTAGCGTTCATGCTAGTATTAAAAACCCGTTTTTGTCATTTTTATCACATCACTAATAAAATTTCCATATACTCCAAATGTACGCGACTTTTTATAACGCCTATTTAATGTCCAAAAATAGTAATAACAAAACTAGACGGCTAGTAATATCATTGCAACGATATATCTCATACACAAATATCCATTGAGACGTATTCGAAGTCCGATTTTAATCGCATCGTTGGCGACTTTGGTGTGGACGCGCGCTTACATACAACTTTATAATACGATGAGATTTCAACAACAAGTAACAAAATTTACTATAGGCATTTTGCTAATTTAGCGTAATAAAGTCACGACAGACAGACAAAATGGTTACCAGACCGTAGGTGGCAGTATCATCCATTTCCGTCTGTCCAGTCCGGTAACTTGAACAACTTTTTACACGATTTTACTGCGCGGTAAAATCGTGTAAATCGGTTCTTTAGTAGAATTACCATTACGTCCGATTTAAACACTTCAACTCAACTTAGCATGTGAGCTCGCTATACTCGCACGTCACCAAGAGTCTTGCGACTCCCTCGGAACTACAATGGGTCGCGACTAAACAGTAGTGCCAGCGTCCCAACACCGCTATTGTATTACTGGTTGTCACTTAACATTCAAAACGTATTTCGTATTAGTCGCATGTTAAATTAAGTGCCAATAATTAGGCTAATAATAAAATTATAATTCCTCTTCAATTTACATGGTCTATTTAAAAATAATGTTCAAAATTGCCTATAATAAAATGCAAATTAAATAAAAATGTGACAGCGAAAATATTTTCCATCTTAGAATTTTTTACAATACCATATTGTTTTTTTTTATTTGTATGTAAATCAAATTATGAACGTTCTTGAAAGTTGTTACATATTATGTACGTAAGTACTTTCACTTATAGACTCAATATTAAACAATAAGTATTTAACAATTAATTTCAATTTAATCAATGCACGCGTCACACGTGTAAAGGTTTATATGAAACTGTCAAAATTCTAAGACAACAAGAAACTGACATTCTGTAATATCACGTCTGTAATCCTCAAAAAAGGTAGGCAGAGCAGTGCAATACAATCCTACGTTTCAACAAATAGGACATCGGCCAACTAAGAAATATTAAAATAAAAAAAAACATTTGTCACGTTTAAATTATCATCATCATCATCATCATCAGCCTATCTCAGTCCACTGCTGGACATAGGCCTCCCCCAAAGAGCGCCATGCGCCCTGTCCTTGGCTAAATTATAAAAATAAAAAAAAAATATTAATTTCACGTATCTGTATTTCTAGAACATTCCGTCTCAGTTACGACCGACGACAGCCCGTGCAGCTGCTACTCAGATGGTCGGATGCTGCGAAGTACCGCGAATACACTAATCAATAATCAAGTCGATGCAAAATCTAAACGTAACAGATAAAATGTGCCAGTGCGTGGCAATAGGATTGCCATCTATAAAGTCGCTGGACGTAAACTGGGGAGAAGTAGGAGCGTACTCCACGCCTCTGCCTACCCGTCCGAGGATCACAGGCGTGATGTTACGTCATTAACATGTACGACATTTAAAAGGTTTACCATTTACACCACAAAACAAACCATACCAGTAACAACCGGTAATGCTAACGGCCAAATGTTAGCATGCCCAGGGCACGGCGGCGCGTCGTCCGAAGGTCGTGGTGAGATTGATTAACGATTCTTTGTCAATTATTCGTCGTCGATAAATGAAATATACGTTGGTAATATTAATGCTCTGTACATATACTTAATGCTGAGTCGATAACTCTTAATGATGCGCGTAACATTCTTATATGTATTTTATGCATAAATGTCCTATCATGAATATAAAGTCGAAAGATCTCGACTTTGTAGTTATATAACTATCACTTTTTTTTTCAAAACATTTTCAAAACAAAAACCTGTATCAATTTTAAAATTATGTGGATATATACATATATACACATGTTTCATTTGTATGGATCTTACGACTTTGCAAGTATGAATTATTAAATTAATTTAATAAAAATAACTAATTTGACATGTACGGGTGTCATACAAGGACTAGTTATGATACCATCAGTCGTTATAATTGTGTGCTGCTTTAAAGTGTGGCGTAGTTGTAGAGCGGCCGCGCACACGCCGCCGCGCCGGCGGGTGCGCCGCGCGCCTCGACGACTAGCGAGCGCCGCGCGCCGACCCGCTTCGTCTCCGCGATAATCATTGGTGCACCGTGGACACACCGCGACATTATCGGCCACGATATCTGCACACCTTACACACAGCTACGAAAATGTCATTCGAGTGCATTGGACATTGGAAAACATTGATTTTTTCCTCAACGTTATTTTAATTATTTAAAATTAAATGTTTGGCACTGAGCGGTGTCGACGCTGGATACGATTACGATGACATTTTTACAACAACAGTTTTATAAATCGCCAAAAAACGTGCTACTCGAAAAATTTATACATTTATACATATTACACGATATATAAAAATAATCGTAACTTCACGCCTGTAATCCCCGAAGGGGTAGGCAGAGGAGTGCACAACCCTCCCACGTGTCACGTGTCACTGTGCAGTAGGCGGGGCGCCCACTGCCACGCGCACGTATATAAATAAAGTTGTACTAATTGATATTGCAACGCGCCCGCAGCTCGGCGTGGCCATCCTTGAATTATATGAATCAGTGTTGAAATTATTTTATTGTAAAATATTATTATTTTTACTCTAAAATGATGTATTTACTGCGATGACATTATATAGTCACAGCGAAATCAATTTACATATATTTTATATAAGTGTTCATTAAGTCTTTTTCTTTTCATGTAATGCTGCGTAGTATATAAACATATATATCCAAAAGGTCCACAGGTCAAAGTCCATTATCATCACAAGAATCGTCAAAACTTTTATCAAACATGACTTTGATAGGAACAAACGAAATTCTTGCCAGTATAGCCCTTAACAACCTATCACAGAGCATAAACCATACACATGCGTCTGTCCCCTTCACACATTTAAGGAGAAAAAGGGAGCCAAGCATGTTTAATGATCGCATCAGTCACAACAGTCCGTACAGACTGGTTTTTTTCTCTTTTAACGTATAACGTATAGTACGTACTTCACTGTGAATGTTCAAAGCACAGAGTATCTTAACGTGTACTAGCGAATGGCGTCTATAGAAAAAATCTGTTTAACTTAATTAGATGTTATCATTGAAGACTATAGATTAGATTTGGTTAGCTTTATTGAGTCTCTTCCATAGAATTTTTGAGAATAACGATTATTCCTTTACCGCCAATATTAGCGTCGCTGTATAAATAGGTGTTTTCAAAGAATATTCCCGCCCGAAATCATTCTAAGCGAGCAAAATGTGACCTCGTGGAAAGGACAAGAGGCACAGCATGTCTAGCTACCGGCCAAATTGTGTAACACCAGCGACAGTGACAATAGTCAGCGGGCCGAGTGATACGCGCGACACACGCGAAGAACCGCCATTTGGTGCGGTCTCCTCACGCGGGCACACAAGATGGCGGCAGCGGCGCGGGCAGCGCTACGTCTGCCGCGACGACCGCGCGCTCAGCCGAGCACGATGTCTGGTCTGGCATCGTCAGGGATCACGTTAGCTCCATATAAACTTTTGACATGTAATACGATTTACCAATAAAGTACTAATAACTATATACCGGCGTCATGACACAATGCACTTGGAACATCCAGACTAACATATATTATTACACTGTCATGTTAGCTTTCTATCACTTAAATTGTTCCGGAGTCAAATCTCAACAATAAATACAATAATTCCGTATTACATTGCCTTTCGCCGAACACCCACATATATTACAAGTGGAATTACTCAAACAATGAGACCCCAGTGGCTGCGCTGTATCATAACAGCGAAGCCTCCAAAGACATCACCAGACGTCTGATGTCCCGTCGATGCGGCGCTGCGATGGCGCGGGCCCTCGGTCGCCGAGTGGCGGGCCGGCGCGCGCCGTGCGCCGTCTCACTCGCTCGCGTAGGGAGCGAGCGGGACGCGGCGTCAGTCGTAGTCGCTGTCCTCCTCGGACGAGGACTCGGACTCGGAGCTGTCCGAGTGGTTCTTGGTGATCTCGATGCAGTTGTCCACGTCCGTCAGCCGCCGCAGCGAGCGCCCTGCCGACAGCGCGGCCGACAGCGCGGGTCGGTTACCGGCGCACGGCGAGCGCGCGAGCACACGCCAATATTCAACAGTTATAGACTATTGAAATATGTGTCAACAAATAAGCTTCCAAATATCTATTAATATATAATTAATCTTATTAATCTTTTGTCAAATGAAACATAATAATATGTACAGATATGTTGCATAAGACACAACCACGTGTGTGACATATGTTACCTGTCAATGTAGTAAGCAGTCTATTTTCATTCCCCGGAGGCATATTGATTGGGCCCAATTTCTTCGCGAGTTCCCTCGCCCTGTCAGCTCCGGGTACTAAAAACAGTATTTAACAATAACTAAATACAACTACACAAAACTCCCACTAGTTATTTATATTTACCTAATTCTTCAGAGGCTACGGTAAATTAGATGTAATGATGAATTAATTTACCCCTGGAACCTTCCTGGCTGGAGTCCTCCGTCATGGAGGCGCGCTCGGTGCGGTACACGCCGCTCACCAGGTCCCACACAAACAGGCACTAGGGAGAAACAGAGAAAACCCCGTATCTCAGTCACCAAAGTTATAGTAAGCAAAGCATATTTATTATACTGAATACTATGCATACTGTTATTTTAATGAGGACATTTAATAGGGCTTTTTAATCACCAATATCAATTAAGTCAAATGTAACATCACGCGTGCGATCTGCAAAGACGTGGGCAGAAGAGTATTTATTTCTGTCAGTTAATACTTTTCGGGGTACATGCTAAGCGAGAGCGGGTCCAGCTTTAGCGGCAGAGGACAGGAGGGGAGAGGGCCGCGCTCACCTCGGCGGCGTACTGGCGGCGGTGCGGCAGGCAGCCCGTGGCGCCGTCGCCGCACGCCGCGCACTGCGCGCACTCGCCCGCGCCGCCGCCCGCGCCCGCCTCGCTCGCCCACAGCCACATCGCGCACAGCTGCCGCACACCACCCGGCACGTGTATGTTTAATTAAGGCGAGCAACTTTTGTCTTTTCTATACGACGTGGCTAGTATCGCAGAAGGTAACTACGCACTAGCGATATTCTAGTCAGAGACAAAGCATTTTAATACGAAGCAGGATCGTGACGGCTCACCCCGGACAGACAGCCGCTGGAGTGGCACACGTCGATGACGTGGCAGCCCCAGTCGAAGCAGTAGATGAACTTCTTGCCGTCGATGTTGCAGAGGCGGCCGCACACCTCGTTGCACAGCAGCTCGGTGTCGAGCGAGCGCTGGCGCGCGCGCACCGTCAGCGGCGGCGCGGCGCACGCGCGCAGGCGCTCCCACGCCGCCGAGCCCACGCCCTGCAGCGCCGCGTAGCCCGCGCCGTGCCCCGTCAGCGGCAGCGCCACGTGGTAGCCCGACATGCAGTCGTCTGCGCGCCCACAACGTACGCACCGTTACTCGACCACTCCAGTAACGATGAGATGGACGGTTAAAGAGCACATCAGCTTTGTCAGAATAGTAACATTTGACACTCGGTGCCCTCCGCCCACCCGCAAAGCACCTGGCATGATAAAGATATATCTAATAAAATGAAGTTATTATCGATTATCCGGTAGCTAATACTACCTTCGAACGTCAGAACTACTTATGAAAATGTTACCATTATTATCATTGCGAAACAATGATATCACTCTCACCTTCGGAGTCTGTGATGATAGAAGTTATCTCGTCGTCGCTTTCAACGAAGTATCTCGTGAAGAATTTACTGCACTTGGAATTCTCCGAATGGACTAGGTAAGGGTCCTGCGGGCTGACGTGGCAGTCGGACAGCGTCTTCGAAGTGTTATCGTGCACCGACACCGTCTTCAGAGAGCCGTCGTCGAGCATTTCCGTTACCCGGTACTCCGACTCGCTGGTCCGGTCCGACTCCAGCGAGGACAGCGCCGCATTCTTGAGCTCTGCGCTCGTCGTCGGCGACGGCGGTCTACTGATCTGGTTGTGCGCCCTCAGCACCACGCTCTCCACTGGCGGGGACTTCGGCCGCCTCGACTGGCTCTTGCTCGTGGAGCCAGTGAAGTATTTCCTGTTACTCCTCAATACCCTGAACGGCACGATGTTCTCGTTGTTGTCCTCGCAGAACTCGTACTTCTTATCCGCCAGCCGCCTCTTCCGGAACATGCTGAGCTTCTCGCACTTGGTTTCCGCCTCCTCGACGAACTCGTACGCCTTCTCCGCTATGATTCTGTGCGTTTCGTTGAACCGCGACATGCTTTCTGCAGGCCGACGCCTCGGAGATCGCAACGGTGGGCTGATCAAGGTGCGAATGGACGGCGACGGCCCCTCCCATTCCTCGACCAGGTTGTGCGATATCGACGATGCCTGTATACACAGCTCCTGTCCCATCATGTCCGACAGGTGCACCGGCCGAGACATCTGATACGGCTCGACGTCCATGTCGGAAAAATCCGCTAGAATGTTTTGTACGACATTGTTCTGATATTTGGGCGACTGGAAAGCGGCAGACACATCAGACGCGGGCGTGCTAGGGTTCATATCTATAGAATTAGTTTCTTCTCTATCTAATAAGAATTTACTTTCGTCCGGTTCACTTTTATATTGATCAGGTTTCACAAAGTCTATTTCCAATATGTGTATAAAATCCGTGTAGATGACTATTTGATTTGAGTATGCCAGCTGAACGACCGGTTCATACATACTAGAGTCGGATGTGCAAAAAAATTTCGTATGAATTGCAAAATTGTGTTCTAAGCACCTCTTACCCCAGCTTAAGTCATCTGAAAGAAATATTACAAAATGGTGTAAGAAAAAATTGAAAGTATGACAAAGGATCAATAGCATGTAGCAAAATATTAAAAAATGTCACTGATTTAAAAAGTAGAACAAAGACAAATATGTGTCCAGCCAAATATGCACAATAATTGACAGGAGGGAACTGAACGTGCATCATAGATCATGCATAGATTTCAACATCGACAGTTCCATGGTCATTACCTTCTTCTCTTGAGAGAGCTATGCATTTCTTACATCCTAAACGAGGTACTCCTATAACACTGAGGTAGGATCGTTCTGAACATGAGTCACTGCAAACACAATACAAGTATATTGATATTGATATTACAAGTATTAAACAATTCTTGTTATAATCCACATTAGCAGATTACTTTGTTTTTTATTAAAATCATAATGAAAAATATAGTTGGAATTATGTAAAAAATCTTTAGTAGTTAACAATATTTACACAAAAGGGTTTCTTAAATGGATCAGATGTAACTAATAGTTACAACTGTATGTTCAGTGTTGGAGTGGGTACAAATACTCACGCAATGCCATAAACCACCAGAACTCCAGGGTTGTGTTTCCACTGTGCCAAAGAGATTGTCACTTTGCTGTCCACATCGTCACCAAACAATGGGACACTGTGCACTGGACGAACAACACACCCTGGTACCCACGAGAGAAAATGCAGTCTGAAACATATATTATAAACTAAGTGAGAGCACATGGAAATGATATACAAATCAACATAAACAAAACATGATCAGTATATCATGTCTGTCTACATTTTCTTGGAAGCTTCTCGCATGTTCCAGAACAACATATATAAACATATATCGCCATGCCTTTTTACAACGACGTAGACAGAGACAGAATTTCCATCTCCGTAGGCCTTGAAAGACACCCAACTTTAGAAGTACTAAACATGTTTATTTACAGAATTTCAATTATCCAGTTTTGTGTTCCAAAAGATTTGAATATCTCACCACTCCTCTACAATGTACAAGAGTTATACTGCCAATTGCCAAGTTATACTGCCAATGTAAAATTTAGTAAATCAAATAACTGGGTCAAATAAAGGCCACGACCAGAAGCTGAATGTGGTAAGCCAAGAACAGGATTCAATGGCACTCTTTAGTTGGTTTTTTGTCCAGCAATGGGCTCATGGTGATGTTTAAGTTCTATATAAACATGTCAGATAACAAAAAAGATCACATTACCTAACCTCTTGATATGTGTACAGTTACAAGTACATATAATAAAAAAATATATATAAAATTACATGAAAAATATCATAAAAATATATAAAATCAGTTACTAATTCATACTAAATCATAACATGAAAGTTACTGGTTTCTGTTACAAATCTTCCCATAAACTAGAAAATGTAACTTCACGCCTGTAATCCCAAAGAGGTAGGCAGAGGAATGCAGAACATTTCCATGATTCACCAGTTATGTTTACGTCCCACTATGTAATAGGTGGTGAGAAACAAAATAATTCAGGTGTCTTAGTATTGTGGCAAAAACATTATAACTTTTATTCTCAGTGTTCTATGTTTGATAATCTTATTGCTTAGGAAAGCTTTAGAAAAACAGTCAATGTTAACTTACGTGAACTTGGAACTCTCCCTGAAGTATAACTGTGTGGTACAACTATAAGTGAAGCTTAACAGGAACTGGCCACACTGTGAAAACCCCATGAAGACGTGCTCCCGGAGGTACGTGATAGGCACGATGTCCATCAAACAGAACCGCAACCGAGGAGGTATCCTCTCGAATATCTTGCGACTCCTATCACTCGACCGTTTTGAGGTACAGCCATAAATCTAATTGTAAAAAGGAAGGTTTTTATTTAATCACAATATTTGTAGTTTAATTACGGATACTCAACGTTATCTTTGTCGAAGTGTCTCAATTTTTAAAGCTTTTTTACAAAGACTTGTTGCTGTAGATCGCTTGTTGCAGATACGTTGTTGTAAGTCGTTGTTTTCAAGATTAAAAACTAATACTTTAAATAACAGTCATTTTACAGTATTACTTACTATTGGCGAACACATAAATTTGTACCGTTACATACCAAAAAATCGCACCGTACGGAAGATGAAAATAAAAATACAGAACATGATCACGATACGCTAGTCAACATTTTCAGTTCAAACTTACCTCCCTATTAAATAACTTATGAATTATATTACTATTAGTGTTTGAGATATTCGCAGGAGTATTATAATTTGTGTTATTGCATTCATTTTTAAGTTGAAAATCAATATTTTTAGACTCCTTGAGTCTAGGAGAATCCATGTTCGTTTGTTTGACTGCAATTTTGACAATTCAATAAAATGTTACCAATCGCGTTAGTATTGTATTTTGATAAAATAATTTGAAATCTGTCAGGATGAAATCCCGTTCCTGAGTCATGAAACACGTAT